>JAYJMB010053283.1:4049-28478 GCA_036873735.1 Pouteria campechiana
AATTCAAATTTTACCATTTATTCTCATAATTCCTAATTATAAAATTCATAACGAAGCTATAAGGTTTATATATATATATATATATGTATGACATATTTTTAACCTGTAATTGATTAAAACTTTATCTAAGACATACTTTGCTTTGATACCATGTTAAATGGACCAGCACCATCTTGAAATAGCTAGCCAAGCTGGTAAGTCTTTTTCCTATATTTATAAATTAAGAACATTGTAAGCCTCTAAGCTATATGAAACTTCTAACCCATACACACTACATCACCTCTTTCACATTTAGGTCTAGTAAGACAAATAGGAAATAGCGCTTTAAATGTGCATGGAAAAGAAATAGAATATTGAATTTTGGCCTGACTTAAAATTAATAAAATTTTAAAGTCACAAGTTTAAATTTAAAATGAATTATTGCTAAAGTGTTATGCCACCAGTCATGTAGCATATATCACACACACAGATGTGTGTGTGTGTGTATATATATTCATCACAGTGTCCAAACACACAAGTCATCCACATATTGGTTGAGAAAAAAACCCAAATAAGGGAATTTGTGGTATTCTCAAACTAGCTTGCACCTTATTCTCCATCCAACCTTGCTAGTTTTGTATTCCAAGAGATCAGGAGCACTGACTTCAACTGACCAAGACCCAAAGGTTGATTAGGTTTAAAAGATGGTGGTCCAACAGCACAGAAATGATTCGAAAAGGGGGAACCAGATCCGATTTCATCTAATGATGGTGAGACTGCAATTGGCACCAAATTAAAGTACAGCGCATAATTAATTGCTGTCATTTGTGATTCGACCATAGTCGGCTCGTATGTCATTATCGAAATTATTATATGAACACCCATGATCTATATCTATTGCACCATTAATTAATAATAATTTAAGAATTTTCACGCATGTTGTTATGTTGTATAGACATCCACCTATATCTATTGGACCATAAAGAATATAAGGATTTTTCATCATGCATTGAAAGCCCATCAAGATAACATTAAAATAAAACTTTGAAAGAGATATGTCAATTTGCTTCCACTTCCGAAATAGGGCTGCTGCTTTGACAATCGACACTGTGACCACTGTGGGATAGGGAATATGGCTTGCCCCACATTTCTTCCCAGCTGAAAATGACTTTGAATGGTACATCTGAGAATTAGTCAAAATGCACAGTTACATGATATGTCATTTCGTTGCTTGCATGTTATAATATATACGTAAAATTCAACTCAATTATTGTACTTGATATGGTTTAATTAACTAAGATATCATAAATATTTCAATGGAAAATACATGCTATAGTTCACATTCAAAAACATGTTTTTAGACAATTTTTTAATTATTTTATCCTATATAGTTTTTCAATAAGATAACTTTTGGGATAATAAAATTATGTGGGAGTAGAAGGAGAACGAGTTGTTTGGATTATGTGGTGAGAAACTATTAGGATACGTTAGGAAAAAGGCTATGGGAATATATAAATACTTTTAGCACTTTTTTGCCATAAAGTTGCAACTGTTACGTATGCGGCTAAGTGTTAATTAGGATTTGGTTTGATCAATTAACCTATGCCTAACCCAATTGTGAATTAGAAATTAGAATGCTAAATCCTGGCCAAGCATCGAAGGTTTGAATTAAACGCAGGTTGGTATATATAAAACTTCATTACAATTCGTAAGTATAAATCAGTGAAACATAAACCCATTGTAACATTAATTCATGCAGAAATTCATTGCATATGTCTAAAAAAAAGAAAAACAATTAATTTGTGTGGAATAACCTACACATGATAATTTTCTAAAGATTTGATCTCTAGTGAGTAGCCCTCAATCCAGTACAAACCAAATTTACAACTTTTTATACAAACAACAAACATAGGTTAAAAATCAAGTTTTTCTTGTGTCTCCATCTTGAGTTGGGTTAGATTGGACTCAAGTAATTCAATCTAATTGCACTGCTATTTTCGTGAAAGTTAAATTTGTAATGCATCAGGCACTTCCACACAAAAAAGTCACTAAGGGGCCTTAGTAAGAGTACATGAAATAAAGAAAGTTTATTTTCGAGGGTGTGCATACTTTATCTTTTTATAGTTGAACTTGTGTAGCTAGACAATTACAGTTGAATAAGATATCTCTTGTAGAAAGGGATTTTAGAGGGTTATCCATCCATTAATTCTCTTAGAAGTACCTTTTATAATATGGTTCCAGCTTAGTGGAGTCATAGTTGGAGCTAATTGTAAAATTTATCTTATGTAACGGTTTCCTAACACTTATTTATTTTATTTTCTTTTATTCAAAAAATTATTTATTTTATCTTTATTAACTTTATTTCTAAACATTATACATATAACCTTAATTCTTTGGCTATTCTAATTGGTGTTAAATGTCAATTTTTTCCTCTCTTCGTCATTTTTTTCAATTTCCAAAAAAAAAAAAAACTTTAATTGACTCCAAAAGCCGATAGCATAAAAAAATAAAATTAAGTCCCTACTCTAAGAGCAATTAATATTAGGTTGGCCATATGGATTAACATTTGATTCAAACCGTTCATAATTATGCTTGAAATTAAGATGGAACAGAAACCCACAGGTTCTCAAAAGACTTTAGACTGACCCAGTTATCCGAATCCCTTTTCTTTAAATTACTCCAACCCCAGGCCCGGAAGGATTGATTGTAAGAGAATTAGCTTAGGTACAAAATCAGAAATTTTCCCATCCCATCCCATCATCTTTGAGCTCCACAAAATTAGAATCTAACGGGCATCAGGTGCATGTGCACACAAAGTGCATGAAGATATTCGCCCATTTTCTTAAATGATTAAAGGAGATCGGTCACTGTCAATCCCCAAGAGCATTGTACTTGATTGAAGCACTAACAATATGCTAAGGTTTTGCTGACACCACATGCGTGTTTAGTCGTCCACCTTATTGCATAATCATAGCTAGATATAAAGACCTTTTTTGTGGGCTCTAAGTTGCAAACAATGCTTAGATCTTCTGCCAAAACCATCAAACAATTTCAAACTTAAGGCAGGTTATAATATACAAACAAGATCTATGAGTATCTTTTCTACCCATTTGTTTATTTCAACAAGGGGAGGCCTAAAAGACTCTGGAACTGCCTTTATTTTTATTCCAAAGGATCTAAATATCTTCAGCTGGCCTAGTGAGACACCAAAATATCAAAAACATCATACCATGCACGTGCGAAAGCATGCGAGAAGGAAGGTTTCCCACACGCGTGTAGAGCTTAAAAACCTTAGAATCGAATTGGGGTACCCTGTAGGTTTTATAAAAGCTCTTTTGAGGCCATTATCTTTCCTTTGTCACCAAAGGAAAAGGAATTGTTGTGGGTGCTAAGGACTATTATGCTCCCCATCTTTTCATACTTTCTAAGCGAATGTTGCTCCGCCACACTCTGCATCTATAATCATGCATCAGTGCCTCCATAGCATGTGTGGGACGTGATGTGATATGGTGGTGCAGAACTTTTAATTATTTTATTTATGTTAAAATTTTCAGGCCATTGTGTTTGGTTGGATGGGAAGGGGAAGAAATGAAAAAAAATTAGAAAAAATATAATGTTAATGCATCTACGAAATAATGTTAATCATAAAGTGGATAAAGGGCTAATTGGTTGATTCTATTGGAATTAATTAGAAAGGATTTCAAAGAAATTTTTTATTTTTGAAGGTTTGGTTTGAGATTTACCCACCATTTAATTATTATTTTTATCTATTTTAAATATAGTTGCCATTATTTCCTATATCGTTGACTTCATTTCCATTCCTTTATATCGCTTTCCAACTAATGAACAACCCCCGAAGATCAAATAAATAATTTTTATGAGGAAAAGATAAATAATGGTTAAAAAATAAAATTGTTAAAATAGGTAAAGGCAGTTAAAATTTTGCCTTTCCTTTTCTTGTTGGCCTACCAACTAAAAGGCTATTTTCACTGCCTTTTCACCATTGGTGGGTGACTTCAAGTAGCCAAAGAGGCTTAATTAGCTTGGTAGAAAGTCTTACGTTTGTGTTAAATTTAGATGGGAAGCTCCAATCACATGTGGCTTGCAATTAAATGCCAGTGCATGATGTGGGGGGCTGCGGCACTCAACCATGTTAGCCAATTAACTTCTCCTTTTCTACCACCTTATCTTTTAGTAGTTTTAAGAAAGATAGTGATCTCATGGAGGGTACATGACTTTGGAAGGTGGATGTTTTATCAATGATATTACTTAAAGTTCGTGATAAAAAAAAAAAAAGTTCTAGAAAAGAAAGGTGTATAAGACAAAGCTTGGCCAACCACCTTTCTCGAGCTTGTCTGATTATAGCAGTGACCTTTGTCACTTGCAACAGGATGAGCTATCCAGATTTGCATAAACTTAAGATTTCATAGGTTTTTCTTCTTTGCAAAAAATAAAATAAAATCTTTAACACGTTTAGATGGAAGTTTGGTGGAAGGATTGGAGATGCTGATGGATGACGTAGTCGTGTCTAAATTTGGACTCGGACCAATGAATTAACCTATTGAATAAAAATTAGTATCCTACCTAACCTGAGAGTTGATTTAGAGCATCATAAAGTTCCGCATCAGCTCACCATTGTGCCAAAAACCTGCAGTTCCCAACCTCTTTTATGCCTTTAAAAAAGCTTTACCGATTCACATTTTTGAAACAGTTCTTAATAACCATTGAAGCCAATGTACAATAAAATATCACCATTTGAATCTTTGCTTCTTCGGCCATGTGATGCAGTTCGAAGCAGCTCTCCTCTTGGAATAGCCATGGCTATGGATCCCCATGATTGAAAATTGAGAAATTAAATCTCCCATGTTTAAGTGGCCATGCTGAGATCTCCGGCCCTCTTTATTGACACCCAAAATTTTCATCTGTCACTGCAGTATCTGATCAATTGGTTCAGATTCATTTGGATATGCTCACAGCATGGATGAAGTTCCCATCACATTTCCTGCATCTCTAACTCCAATCTACTAGTCCTTTCATCACGGATTCTATTTTCAGCCACGATTTATTTCTCTGATGAAGGTCGTAATTCAACACTATTTAATCAAGAAACCGAAACTTTTCACAAGGAATTGGGTATTGAGAGATTAATTGCAGCTGGTAGCAGTTGTTCGACACTGACCTCAAAGAGATCTCAGCGTATTCAAGAGTGCTGAATTCTTCCTCAGTTGCCTGAAGACCAATGAATGACTAGATAATAAATTTGGGCAGAAGACCCAAATCCATTCTCTTTTCCAGTATTTATACCGAGTCTCAACTAGAGTAAGTTATTCACATTTACCACTAACCGTGGTTACAACAGCCCACCTACTGTACAACTGACTACCTTTTCTTGATGCCCCAATCTGCAAAGAGTCTTATCTATTTACTGGACCTTACATCATATTGCTGTCCCTAACCATTACTTGCCCCCTGATACTTAAATCTGTTAGTCCAAATTAAAAGTTGAAAATTGCTGTAAGACTAGCTATATGGGTTCCTCTATAGCATCTTCCCGGGCCATCCTCATCCATTGAATCTTGATTTCCTTAATTAGTTCATCGCTTATTTTAGTTTGATGAAAGTTCGATGACTTTTATGGTGCTAAGATGATTCACCTTCGTCATACATTTCTGGAGGTAGACGTGAAAAACAAAATGGATTCCAAATGAGGGTTGTAATCCCAGTTTGTAAGTTACAAGACCTATTCTTTTAATAATTTTGAATGAGCCATAAAAATATGGATATAATTTTGTACAGAGCTGATAAGAATGCTAATGAACCGGTCATCGGGGAAGAACAGATGGACAAGATCAGCAAGCTCAGAGGCGGCTTTCCAATTCATTGGCAATAAGCATCCAAACAAACCATATGTCAATCTAGGGATGAAGAATGAACATGAGTTTGCTTGGTGATCTGCAGACTTGCATCAATTACAAGATGATTCATCAGCATGGATAAAGATGCTCAAAATTTTTCTCTAATATCTTTAGTCAGATTGGTACGTGCGCAGCAATCAGAAGAAATGCTGATAATTTCACTGTTTAGCCAATGGATCCCAGTGATGCAGAAAAACTTCAGGAACTCAGACTTCCTCGCAAGCGCTCCAAAACATCTCGTTCACCAGTAAGGCATTCGACTAATCCTTCACTAGGTCAGGAATGAAGAATCTTGAGTACTGAGATGAAATACATCATCTAGACCAGTATTATCAGAACCAGACCGATGGTTGAACTGCTCAGTCATCCAGTTACGGTCAACCGGTTCGGCAGGCCAGTTGAACCATTTTTTTTTTAAAAAAATATAATATAATTTTAAAAAATCTAAACCATAGATATTAATCTAAATATATAGATTTATTCTTTTATCTATTAATAATATTAAAATTTTAAAAAGTCTACTATTGGACCAAACTAGGCTAGATCACAGCAGTCAACTGACCATTTCACGGTCGAACCAGTTCAACCAGCCAGTCATTTAGGCAAACATGAAGTAAATGCAAGCATGTATACATGCAACATTCCCTACTAAGCCACACTGGTGTGAGTGTTAAGCACAGCTTACCATTGGTGTAATGGCGACAATCATGCTCACCAATTTTCAGATCAGTTTCCCACCTTTCATTGAAATTATGGGCCACATCAATGCCATTTTGATAGGAGTATCCAACGAACCAGCATTTGTGCTTAGGCAGCTTTGCCAACTTCCTGACTTTTAGAACTCCTGAAACAAAGAGGAGATGACAGTAAGCATTAGCTATTTCTAGTGCTTTAATTTCCAAGCTTCTGCATGTGATTGTTGGATCATATGCATTAATCACTAGGTGAAAAATTGTAATTCGTCTATAGATTGCCCTTTTGGTTTGGCAGTGAAGGTATGTAATAGAATCATCTTCCTCATACATATTCGACTACATGAAAGTAGAATTCTTCGCCCAACATTTTAATGAAAATACATGGAATCTAACTTTCTCAAATTGGAAAATAAAATAAAAGGGAATTAGTGCAAAATAGTATTTGTTTGTGTAATATTATTGATCTTACAAGACATGCCCCATGTTCAACCGAAAAACGATGTGCATAGATTATTCCATTCTCACATTTCTGTGAATTCATCCAGTTATGGCCCATCAAACTGTGAAATGCTGCTAGATTTCCCTTGACCATCCTTAAATATTAAAAGATAAAGCGATGGGTGCATCATCTCAAAGTTAGAATGATATTTTTACTTATCATCTGAAAGTTGGAATGATATTTTTACTTTTTAATGAAAATTCTTTGGAACTGAGTATCAGGAAAAGTTCTGTCAGCCCAGCTGTAGATTCACCTGGAACATGTCTACCAGAGAGTGCTGCAAGTGCCACATAGAGGTTTTCAGGATCCTTGGGCTGAAAATCAAACACCATTGCCTACAAAAGGTAGAAGTGGGTGAATTCTACATTTGCAGGAAAGCATAAGCGGTAGAATTTACAAGCAAATACTTTAGATATTTCACTTGGCTTTACATTATGAATGTCTAAAGAACAGGAGAAGGCATTGACAGTTGGCTCGTAGCATATGGATGAAATGCATCAGACCAGGTAGAGTCCCAATGCAATGAGTCGCATTAGCATCTCAACCATATTTGGTTGAATTATTTGAAAATTAGACCCTCAAATTTGAAGTTTTTGTACTTATCCCTATAAGTTTCACATTTTAATGATTAAACTTGAAAACATCTTGCTTCTACGTCATCTCATAGCCTGTGACTGGAGTGGCATTTGCATTGTCAATAAGGTCCTGCGAAATCAAACAGCCAGTAAATAACCCAGTTCCACTTCGAAACGACTAACTGCTTGAAAAGGCCGCTTCCCACATTCCAAGCCTCTTTCTGATGTAGGATTTCTAGCCACACAAACATGTGGTATGAGAGCCAAAGAGGATACGGTTCGAGAGCTACAGAGCTCGAGGATCCACTTCTCTGAATTTACTGATGCTCGGGCTTTGGATCTATCACTGGGGAAATTCTAAGATGAAATTCAAGGCTGAATTGACGGAGGAAGCTGAGGATGGGACTTCACAATAGCATCATGCAGCCGCCCGCATTCTTGAAAAACTTGGGCATGATAGGTGGAGCTTGGAAGAGAGCGAAATTCTGTTTAGGCTGCTTCGGAAGGAGCCTAGAAGAACGATAATACCACTTAAAAAGTGGTGGACCGCGGGCAACCAAGAACAGATAAAGATCTGAAAGTAGATGCCCACATGAAAACCAAGAAATTATGGAATACCCCTACTGTTTGATTCGATAGGGGAAATTAAGGAAATATAAGAACGCCCAAATCATCAGAATGCTTGAAACAGTTCAGATAGGAGAAACTAATGAAATACAAGAAAACTCACTTCATTAAAATGCTTGAAACAGAGAATTCGTAGGGTGATAGAGAGACCTGGGCTGGAGGAGTGGTGGACCTGATAAGAACCAGGTAGTGCTGCAAATCCCACCACAGATTGAGAGAATAAGCAGCAGACATAAGCAGCTGGGGAGGGCCTTTGGCAGCCCTCAGCGGCACTGCTCCCACATAGACTGCACCTCTTCTACTTCCTTTCATCCCCATCCTATCACACATGGCAGCAGCAGTAGCAGCCATCACCTCTCTCTCCCTCCCTCTCTCTGTCCCAAAGGGAAAAAATGGCTCCCGCCCAACGCAGATTTCATGCACCTATGCATGAAATTTCATGCCCAAGTCTGTCACAATGCCCATTTGCTTACTGCCCACTCATAAAGACTAATTTCAAATTACACAGTAGGGGTAGAAGAAGCAAAGGTGAACTGGGAAGTGGTAGAAAGCAATCAATATTAACTACTTAAATGTTTGATTCTTGTAAAATAAATCTTTCGATATTTTTTTAAATTGTCTAAAAAATTACAACATCATGTTGAAAAGAAATTAAAAAATAATAATAATAACAAAAGCAACAATGCCCTTTTTGGACTGGACCACCAAACCGACCAGTTATCGATCTTTGAGCCAACCAGCTCGACCAACGTTGGTTTCTATCTAAAATTAGATTTCTTTTACTATTAGGCAGTATCTTTTAATTTAATGATTGTATTACACCAATATAATTAAAATAAAATTTTAAAATCGAACCATCTTGCTTTCGACTGTTGAACTGGTCAAACTCCTCAACTTAGTTTAATTTTCAAAACGCTAGTATTGGTGGTGTGAAAATTTTACTCAGTTTACCTGCTGATTGAGACCTTTTACAATGCGCAATTATTAATAGAACTTTTTAAATAAAGAAGATTCAAAACGACTTTTGTCTTAAACAATATCTGTAAACTCATTCCTCCTGAAAGTAACCTCTCAAGAGATTCAAATTAGCTCGTTTTTCTACGCATGACAAGCTTCAGAAATAAATATTTTTGGAAGTTAAAACTAGCTTTTTGATAAACCAAGAATCATAATTTTAAAGCTTTCTTATGCAAAAACCAGTAGTATAAAATGCTTTGCTCAATAACTGAGAGAGAGAGAGAGAGAGAGAGAGAGAGAGAGAGAGAGAGAGAGAGAGAGAGAGAGAGAGAGAGAGAGAGACCCTTGAAGCAGTGCTGAGAGACGGTGGGCATGACGAATGTTTTCTAGAAATCTGATGCCAGATTAAGAGGAGAAGGAAAGAAATTTAAGCCCTACTTGACTACATTAGTTGACACCCTTGGTGTCCTATGGGAAGGGATGTAATTAAATGAATTGGGCTCCATTGAAATTTCAGTAAAGACATTTTGTTCTTGAGTTCGCCAGGACATTTTAATGAGATTTAGGCCAACCGTCAACTTTCGCACCATACACTTAACTGAAATACTCTTCAAATCACTTCAGTCAAATATCTTTATACACCGCACCACCTGGAAACGTATGAAATCATGCATGAAATATAAAAATCACTTAGATTCATTCATACAAATTTCGAAACACCAAAAAATGTGATAGAATCATTTATCCATGTAATAAGAACATTTTGAAGAGTATGAATGTTAGATATATATCCATCGATAACAGGAACAAGGTAAGAATTTTAATGAGTTCGTATTATCTTGAATTCATATTCGCTCTAATGAATGTATTTTTAGCCGCATTGACTATTTTAACATGATGATTTTTACATTTTCAACTAAATAGACAGAGTTCTAAAGACGACGGTCAGCTTGAATCTCCTGAAAAGGGGGGAAAGTCATAGTAAGCCAAAATAGAAAGGCTCAACCAATATTTCGTAAGACTCACCTCTTTAAATCACAGGCCATTTAGGGTATTGAAAAACACACAAGGCCTACTAACACACTCAACTGATAATCAGAATGAAACTTTTTAAGGGATCCTAACAAGGCAAGTTGGTGCTGTGCGGATGCGAAAGTCCAAGCGCAACACTTTTCCATAACCAGCATCATCATCATGACTTATTATGATTAGATCTCCAAATGACACAAATGAATGCAGAGAAGACTTCAATACAAAAGAATATATTTCCATGTATGTGTTTTCAGAATATTACAAAAATCTGTGTTCGCAAAATGGGGAAGAAAAAAGAACATATCCAAGCTACATGACAGCCTACGGCACCGAGATCAGTGATTGCAACAGCAAATATGTCTCACGGCCGCAGGTCAAGGGAAAAAAGAGCTAAAGACTGCCATGGCAACCATTTAGATGAATACAAGTGTTTGAAATCACTAGCAAGATTTAGATGAGGAGAAGAGACGCAAGAAGCATTCCCATGATAGATAAGATGGCACAGGAAGACGTCCTTGGCTGACCACTTGGAGGTGGTGATGCAGATGGTCCCCGAGACGTTCCTCCACCGGGGCTTGAGGAGTGCGTGGAAGCTGAAGGCAGTGGTGGCTCCTCTACGTCAGAATCCATCAAAACTGGGAGCGGAGCTTGTGTTGGTGGCAAAAAGGGGGTTGTGATTAGCGATAAAAGACCCCCAGGCACAACAGGTTCAAAATATGCTGGCATTTGATCACTCTTTAAACAAGAGCTCCCTGAACCAAAACCAAAGTAACAAGAATTACCTGACTGGAAAGTGATGTGATTCTGTTAAAACAATTTCAGCTGTGTCATGCATTGCAATACTCAAAAAAAGGGGTGCGGGTGCGCGAAGCCGCACAATATTCCACTCTAGTTGTTTAATAGTACTTTTCTTGCTCATTTGTCTGTAATCCACTGGTCAAAAGGATAAGAGTTTCCCAAGCTATAGCGTTCAGTTATACTTCAAAAGGGAAATAATAATTGGCCAGGAGTCTATAGAGTATAGACCATCATCTTCTCCATTATCATCACCAAATCCACATCCCAGCCAATTATCGCCAACTGCATTTAACTCTTGATATGCCATTTTGTCATATCATTTCAATTTCTATGGGCCTATAATAACCAAACCTACCAATGCCCTTTCAGGCCTCCCAACTTAAAAAACTTAGGAAGTTTTTATAACATGATAGGACTTTTAAACCAAACAAATGGGCCTTTTTTCAGCATTTCAAACAATTACTATGTTTGACTGTCTCTGGATGTCCATGTAGCAAATTTTCCTGTAATTAATAACTTAACTGTTGAACTGATAAGCAGCAAACTGATTGAAAAGAAACAAAATTGCTGTCATGGTTCACATTCATCAAAAAATGACAGAAGATTCAAGGTAGCAAACTGAGGGTCCAGGCTCATGTACCCTCTACAACTGATCTGTCATACCAGCAACAGTTATTCAAATTTTATGAGATGAAAATGTAGGTGTTAATTCTCAAACTCTGTTCAATGGTGGAGACCATGTCATTTTCTCACTTGTAATTTATTTTATGCACTCAGAAATGCAAATGCCATTAAAAGAAATGGTGGAAAAAACAAAGAGATCTAATAGAAGGATGCTCACTTCTATATCTGCTTGCAGTCTCTGGGAATTCAGTGATTATTCCATCTGCACCAGCCCCTTGGACATATGAGTTGATCTCCACAGTCGGATCCGAGTAGAAGTCCCAGGCTTGAGCCACAAACTCATTTTGGAAAACATAGACATACACAGCAAGGCCATGTGACTTCAGTTTGGGTATGATATCGGTACTGGTAGTTACAAAGGCAGTGTTCTCGGGATACACAGAGTCCTTTTTAATTGTAACACGGTCTGCAAAACTCTTGATATCCAGAAGTGATGAGTTAAGGGCATCACGGATGGATTCATCAACCGTGTACAACCGCTTGTATTTTGTTTGCTGCTTGATCTTTTCCAAAACAGAGCTGCTGCTGGACTGGACCATGACATCAAGAGCTGTTTGATTATCATAACCTGCAGTGCTTAAGGCTTTGATGACAGCATCAGTTACATCTAAACCCTGCTTCTCTGCCAGGTACATTGCATTCTGCAAGAATGGAATGTCAACTAAAATCATTGCTGGACTAGAAAGAAGAATATCTCAAATTTTGATATATTGCTTTATCCAAAAGCTAGATGATTCAGTTAAATTTCCAAGGCAGTAGCCACATGTGCAAATCATATGTTGTTGCACATTTGAGGGGTCTAAGAAGAAGCAGGAGAAGACAGGATTGGGACTTGGAACAAGCATCTGTTTGGTTTGCAACACCATATATGCTGAAGTGAACCACCTTTCTTTTGGCTATCAATATCGCTCATGTTGGAGGCCAAATTATAATATATATATATATATATAGGAAAATACTTCTATGGTCAATTGACCATAGAAGTCTTCCATACTCCAACTTCATTTGGGGCCCACCTTGATGATTATATGAAATCCAAGCCAACTATCATATTTAGCATCATCTATTTAACTAAGATACTAAAACTCATTTCGATCAGAGTTTTGTTGGGCCACACCATTTAAAAAAATATGAAAACATGTGTAAATTTTGAAATTTACAAGCATCTATTTACGTAAGCATTAAAATATTGTAGAATTCCATACAATCATTATTTTAGATGGAATGAAAAGTTTAGAAGGTTTGGATGCTTAATTAAAAGCATGCGAATTCATTTTAATAATGAAACAATTTTAATGGGTTGACATTCACTCTTTAATAATTCAATTTTGTGACCACATAAATATTTGATTGATAATTTTTGTATTCCCAGCTAAAAGGATGATAATAGTATTAATAGTCGACTCAGACTTCACGCAATCATCAAGGTGGGCCTATAGATAGGTAGATAGATAGAGAGAGAGATGGATAGATAGATATAGAAAAAATGATAGTTGGTTGCAAACTGTCAATCTTTCATCAGAGTAGTCATTGCAAATCCATATGGTAGGGTGCATCCAATTCAATAGCAAGATCCACCAGATCAATGCAAAGGTCAATGAAAGACAGAAATCAACTATCTTTTCAGTGGTTCGAATGAATTTATTTTAGACTGCAGTGATATCTTCTATTCATGCATTTGTCACTTCAGAGAGCACATTCATAGTAGAACAAGATTCACTGGGGAAGCAACCACCTCTATTCTGACCACAATTCCAGCAACTTTCTGGGTCTTGGCAAATATCAAAAAATCAGGAAATGTCATGAACTTTCCTGCATTTGCATTCTCTGGGTTCCTCTGCAACTTATAGTCCGAGTATGGGCTTGATATTACCGCTGCAATTAGAAGGGTAAAAAACATTGAGATGAATTCACAAAAAAATTCTCATCAATCAAGATATGATTAACTAAAGGCAAGACATACAATATTTGATCAAGCCTTTGGTAAACATAGTACAGGCATGAGGATTCCCATTTTGTGCGCTTCATGATGCATGGAGATACATTAGACTCCTCTATCAAGTGACCCAAATAGTTAGACCTTTGTAAATATTCAACGGTTGCAGCATTGAACCATTGCTAATGAAAGACTGGATCAATAGATCACCCAAGGCTTCGAAGCATCAAAAGAATAGATGTTAGGGAATTCTAAATCCTATAATGAGGCAATACGGATCCATAATTCTGGTAAAGATACATAAAGATGTGTATCACCTAGCGTTTGTAATATCGATAAATACTTATTTATTGGTGGCTCTGAAAAAGATATTATTGAATATATCGAAGATATGATCATTTTTCCAGGAAACTTTATCAGAAAAATACAAAAAATTTTATATAAAAAGAAAAAAATAAGAAATTTTCAATGAAACTTTTTAATACATTATTTTAAATATAAATACATATTTTGAACAAAAATATAGACTAAAAAGCCACCATTAGAAACATATCTAATAAATACAAATACACAAACAAAAGGGATAGTAAAATCTATTACAAAATCTATTGCATAATGCAATTTAAAATCTATACTAATGGAATCTATAGTGCATAAAGTGTTGTAAGAAATTAATTTTGAAGGAAATAAGCAACACGAAGTTGGTCGAAACTGGATTTTTGTACCTATGTGGTTTTTGGATGTCTGAATAAAAAAAAAAGTCAAATTTAATGCCAAAAATCTGAGTTTTTTAGTTTCAAATATTCCTATATTGTATGAGAATAGAGGTTTTGTGAAGAGAAAATGGGTTTCATAGGGATAAAAGGTAAGACAGTGTCAGAATCGACATTATCTCCCATTAACTCACGATACAACATTTTCTTCTGATAAATTCAATATTATCTAAGTATTATCTTCGAGGAAACCATAAATAATTTCTTTTTTAGTACATTTATCGTATCAGTGGAGACCTAAAACGATATTATCGTCGATAATATCGATTCTAAGAACACTGGTATCACCCATAATATAACTGGTAAAAAAATGGAACTATTGTCATTTTTTCTCAATTGAACATCATTTATAAATTCTTTCATATGTAAGCAGCTATTTACATTTATGCACTTAAATACTTAATGTTTTACACTCTTTACCATATATATACTTGTTGTTTTTATTCCATTATTTAGAGTTTTTATTTATACATAATTAAATTAGAGTTTTACTTTTAAGTAAAGATTATAAATATGATAGCATGTATTATGGTTCAGATCACTTCAATTGATTGGTTATGGCAATCTCTCTCTCTCTGTGTATATATATATATATATATATTCTTCACAAGTTCTTCTATTCTTCACAAGTTCTTCTATTACATCCCTAAATTCTTTTCTTCTTCCCTTTGAAGAACTCCTAATTCTTTTCTTCTTCCCTTCTAAGAACTCCAGAGAAACCATATTCTTTACTTTTTTTTCTTTGGGAAATGTTTAACTTGTAATTACAAAAATGGTTTATGTGAAGTCTCTTGTAACCCCAACTCCATCCTTATATGGTTGTCAGCATTCCCCATCTTTGCATGGTTGTGGGAATTCTTCAATTGATACATAACATTTCCTAGTCAAATTCCATAGCAAAACCTTCACGAAGGACAAAAGCAACAAGCAACGGTAAGAATACATAGTTTATGCATATCACTGGACCCACAGAAGTTATTGAGTAAATCTGAAGAGAGAAATTGACTCACGCTTCAACTCTTGAATGTCAGGCCATGTAAGATTGAAAGTAAAAATCCCAGTCCCATCCCCAGACTGAATTTCGGGAATCTTAACCAAGCGAGAAGTAAAACGTGACTGAATAACATTTGTGCCATCGAGAAGATTTATCGAGTTCAGGCAGACAAGAACCTGATCACCTGTAATTTGCACAGAACAATCAATGAAATCTGCACCATCAACAACAGCTTTTTTATAAGCCATATCAGTTGAACCAGGAAGGTCCCCACTGGCTCCATTTTGTGATATGATAAGTGGATTTCCTGGAATACAACACAGTACAGAAAAACAAGGTCAGAACTCAATGGCTACTGAAGAAAGATAATGCAGAAGTTAACAAAATAATGATGTTGAAGATCTACACACCAGTTGTTGGGGCATTCTTGCTTATATTGGAAAAGCAACCTGCAATAATAATTAGTCATTAGTACCTAGAATACTTGACTTTGAAGAACACAAGCATATCAACAATAGAAACATAGTTTAGGCACTCACATTGATAAACTAACACCAAAATGTGAGATCAGAAAGGGAAAAAAACAAAAGGAAAGAAAAGTAATAAATAGTGAATATCAAACACAAAAAGAGAGAGACGAAAATTAAATAATAAATATGAACTGAAGAAAAGCAAAAGAACTGCATAATGAATACCAAGCATGAAAAATAGAAAGATGAAAACTGAACTTTTTGGTTTACAGAACTTTGACCTAACATCAATACTAGCTTGGAATGACTCATACACTGATAAATTTAGGAAGATCTATGAGCAAGGGCTTCAGTAGTCCCTGCAAACCTGCTCAACTTAGTGATAACAGCAATACTAGCTTGTAATGCCTCATACACGAATTAACTTAGGAAGATCTATGAGCAAGTGCTTCATTAGTCCCAGCAAACCCGCTCTTACAGGAGTGTGGGCCTCACTTGTGGTAAGTGCACAGGCACAAGAGAAAATGGACAATGCTTGTACACATTATGCATCTTACGCGTGCAAAAATGAGATTCATTCTAATAAGAATTCTCTGCTCCAATCCATACATTTAAAGTCTAGCTTCATGCCATGGGCTACATATGTCATCACATAGTTGGTTTCTACAGGTGAATCCTTCGTGGATGACACTTCTAGGGAAATCACATCATTTTTATGTGGGGAATTTCTCATTATTGATAGACAGGTATGTTAAATTTGTTATTTTCTGATAATTTAGTAAAGAAAAAAAATTCTGCATTATTGCCTAGAGGATCAGGCAAATAATCAAAATGTGCAATTATCTCTGGTTTTGTCTTGTGATCACAAATTGCACAGGCCATTTTTTTGCACCAATAGGATGATATTTTCAAACAGTTTGAAAGGCTGAAAGATGATAATCATGGACATCACACACCCACATCCACACAAAAACTGAGAACAAGGAAAAGATCAGCAAGGTTAACAAAACAAAATACATAAGCGCGCGCACAAACTTCAGGATATAAAGTGTGGAATAGTGTCCTAGATGTTCTCGGCAAGCATGTGAACAATTGGTATAGCATATAGAAAAAAAAATGGTCACAAAAAGAAAGAAAAAAGATATTTGGGATGCAAAGCACAGAATGATGATCTGGACATTTTCTACAGGCATGATGATTGCAGCCTGCCTACACACTAAGCATAAATTTAACATATTTGTAGAAAGAAATTGTGGTGGAATAACAGCTTGGAGTTCTCCCTCATTTCTTGTATGGTGGTTAATATCATTGGTCCAATTGCTGTCTTCAAGGTCTCTAAAATTTGGAATGGATGCATGCCTATTCATAGTCATGCCATAGCAGGAACAAGGTTCTGGCAATGCCAACAATGATAGTTCCAAACAATTTATTTCAGGAGAAAAAGAAAAGTGAAAAGTGGGGAAAAATATTACCAATAGCCATCGATGGAGTGATAGGGAAGTCCGTCAATACACCATCAACGGAGAAGTCTGCATTATCTATGAAAGCTAAAGATTCAGCCATCGGGTCATAACTGAAATTATAACTAAAGCGAGCATCATTTGAAAAATCTGAAGCAAAAACTTCAAGCCCTGCTGTATGAGCATCTGTGACAACAGAAGTGTGTGGAAGTAGATATTGTTCAATAGTAACTGGCCATATGTAAATCTTGGGGACTAGAATTCCGGAGGCAAATGTCTTGATAAATGAAAGGTTCTTCAAGAGTGAACCATATGTTTGGTTGGTTGAAGGCTCCACTGAATCCATCTCTAGAAAGCGGAAAACCAATTTTGTTGGACTTCCTTTAAACCTTGCAACAAGATTTCGCAGGAAACCCACTTCGGGGGATGAGATGTAGTTGACAACAACACGCTTGGATACAGAGATCACAAAGTTTCTCATGCTCAGATTAAATTGACTGAAGAACATATCATGCTGCAATAAATACAAGAACAGGTAATTAGATCAGTTCAACACATGCATAGTGAAGGACTGGATTAGTTTAACACAAACATTGGAGGGCAGAGGAGAAAGAGGATTCAGTCTAAATGCATCAAAATATTCTCCTCCGGTGACACTCAGACTCTTTATGTTGGTCCACTCCTCAACATTCTAACCCGAGAAATATCACAATGACAAAATGCAATCCAATTGTTTTCTTTAACTCTCTCAGGACATATCTTGGTATAGGGCTCATGCTTCACAAAATTTTACCTGTACATTCAACCAGTAACCTGGTGGTTTCAAGCGTTGTCTTACTTCTTCCACAGTACTTATTGAGTTAGAACCATCATCAAATCGAAAAGTTCGTGAATAAATTCCTTGAGTCACTGGCCAGACAAAAGAGCAGCTCTCAGTACAAGTTCACAGCTGTTATATCTTTAAGGTATGGCAAAGCAAAATGTCAACAATAATTGATTAATACCAAGATAAAACCTCCAGAAAGATTAGACTCTGAAAGTGGCAGTGCAACTCAGGGCAGGTTAGGTCAAGTTGGATTCAGCTAAACCTAAACCTATTTCTAAAACTTCAACCCTAAACTCTATTTCTAAACTTCAACTCAACCCTAACACAATTCATAAATTTTGAGTTGAATTCGGATTGATAACTCAGGTTGAAATTTTAACTCATTTAGAATTTTCACCTCAAATAAATTCTAAAGAGAGATTAAAAATAGCTAATTCACTAAACATACCACAATAAAATGCAATGATATTTATAGATACCCATAAATACTCGAAGATGATAGAATTGTAATTCCTAAACTAAAGGTACCCGAATTCAACAAAGATATCTCTCCAACAGGATGGTGACAGTGGAGCATACAGATATCCATAAATGAAGAGGGAGGACACTTTAGAGATGGGGTTAGGCCTCGACGACATTGTAAAATGGGGAGAAAAAATTAAAAATTATTCATTGATAATTAAACCGATGTATTAAGGGATGAAGAAATCAAGTTGATCAGGTTCAGGTTGGTCAGGTTTCCTGACCATCAACCCTAACCAAACCAAAATTACAAATCAAGCTGAGTTCAACTAGATCTCTCCAGCCCAATTTTTGATTTACCCAACCCTAACACTTCCAAGATCAGGTTGAGGTTGGACCCAACCCAAGTTGCACCCCTATCTATGAGACATAATCTAATCAGTAACAAGGAAGCAATAAACTAGAATTTGTGCAATTAGCTGTACATTCAAAGATGAAGAAGCTTCACCCAGCAAAAAGATTTCAAATGAAACATACAACATAGAAATGCTTGAAGAAGAGCAAATACAAATGTCAAGGTCTAATATAGCAAGGAATAATCTTCTGGTTTCAATTTCTTAATTCCTACTGAAACAGGCATTTTTCAAGGAATCCATAACTGAGTTAATCCTGCATCTTGGCACATTTCATAAGTTGGATTAGATCCCATTATGAAATAATGATGTAGAGAGCAACAGAACTAGAATAACACAAACTGCCCAGACTTCCAGTCCTGACCATCACTTGAATCTAACATAGTGAAACAGAAAAGACAAGTGAATAAATGAAACAAAATTTTGGAAAAGCAGCCTAAAATGTTTGCTAATGCCAAAATTTATTATGCAAAAACTTTTGCAAGACTCTAAAACTATAAAAAAAGGAATACAGGGAGGGGAAAACAAGAGGCGAAATAGTCAATGTGGATAATTAAAATCTCATCAAGTAGCACAAAAGAAATGCATTTTGAGATATTGATGCAGAAGTTAATCTTCTTAAAGGAAAAGAAAACAGAGGAGCAAAGGAAAGAGATACATTTTGAAATATCAATGCAAAAGTTAGTCTTCTTATTGGAAACAAAAACATGAGGAACAAACACAAGGAATAATGTAAACAGGGAATTTCTGTGTGCGATGGCCAAGGAACATCCCTCCCATGCTTTGGATCTCTGTCTTTGGGGAACATGGCTAGCTTACCCAGGCCTTTGTCATGGACAGATGATGCGCACAAATCTTCTTATCATCATCCCTAAAATTTTCACCATTCACGCTCAAATGCATTAAGACAAAGTGAACCAAGAAATTACATTCATTGCAGTGAAAACCAGATGCCAATGGTTTACATCTTCAATTTCAGAAATGCAAAGCATGATCATTGCACAGGTAAAGATACATATCAATGACCTGATGAACTGATGAGGGCATCGCATGTGCAAACTGAAGCCACATTGCCACAACAGCAGAGTTATTGAATTCATAGATGTTTGAGACACTTCAAAAATTCAATATGTTTTGGTTCGGGAAGATAGGTATGGGGGGGCAGGCAGAAGGATCAGAGTTCAGTCTGTGTGGTTGGTGTTAGAGGGAAGCATGATCATTGCACAGGTAAAGATACATATCAATGACCTGGATGAACTGATGAGGGCATCGCATGTGCAAACTGAAGCCACATTGCCACAACAGGAGAGTTATTGAATTCATAGATGTTTGAGAGACTTCAAAAATTCAATATGTTTTGGTTCGGGAAGATAGGTATGGGTGGGCAGGCAGAAGGATCAGAGTTCAGTCTGTGTGGTTGGTGTTAGAGGGAAGGATGACACCATTCACCAGCACTCTGCAATAAATTATGGCATTGTGAGGGTTGTAACTGGAAGTGATTGGCATTGGTGGAGACGTGCGAAAATACATCTCTGCTAGTTGGAGGTGCACAAAAATACATCTCTGCTAGTTGGCGACGAAGATCTCTTCTCAGAAATTATAAAGTGTGCTAAGAAGAAACCAAAGACATTCTTCAAATCAAGTAGCAAGAGAATGGTGATCCTAGTCTTAGAGGGACTGATGCTGGTGAAGAATTCATGAAGTCCTAAACTATTCAAAATTAGAATGTGGAGCTTAATTGGTTTTGAGCTATAAGTGTAAGCATAGGCCCTTGAATTGTCTTGACATTTTAGGATAGAACGGACCAGCGTCAAATAATATCAAAGTCAAGTCACGTGCTGTATGGAGCTAAGCCATAGGCATCATGCAAAAGGATGCCCTTGTAGCTCTATGTAGGAAACAAGGAAGACCTCATTAAGATTATCACCATCAACAGAACATTGGTCACAAAAGCATAGCAATATGATAGAGCCCTGAGCTGTCCCACATCAAAAAGAGAACTTGGTTGGTTTTGAGCCATTTTACAGGTAGTAAGCTCTCTAAAACGGCCTTGGCATTTGAAGTAGGATAGCTGAACAAGCCTACATTAGGAATCTAGGATGAAGTCATTGTTGCATGTTGGATGATGCTTCATAATCATATGAGCAAGAATGCGTTGTTATCTAATTCAGATCCTTCTCCAGCAAACAGAGAACACAATTTGTCACAAGAATTGCAATCAGCCTCAGTTGTTACAGTTACAGAGTCTATTAACGGGAAATTTGCATTGTTATAAAAAGGCCACTTCATATGAGGACTAAAGACAATTTCCTTGGGTTTTTAATGGTTGCTAATAAGAGATTCAAGAAGCATTACTAAAGGCATATTCAAAAGCACTGTGAGCATACTAAACCTTGGATGTTTCAATGTCAATTAACAAGAAATTTGCATGATTGTAAACAGCAAACTCCATTGGGTGACTAAAAGCATTTTCATCAGGTGTTAGAAGCTGCTAATGAGGAAGAGATTCATGACAGTGAGCAATTCTAAGACAGCTAAAGCAGTTAAGCAAACCCAAAAAGGTGCAAGCCTGCAAGGGATATCTGGTAGGAGGGTTGAAAAGATTTACCCTTTTAATTTGATTTGGTGGAGGTTTCCTTGCTTTCCAACTACATTTAAGTATTGTTCATATGTGCATTTGCTGAGATAAGAGTTTAATTTTACTGGTTGTGTTCATAGGTTATTTCTGGGTTTTCAACCTGTGGAATTTGTAATGGATTAGGGCATTTTTCCCCCTTCTCATTTCTTTGAAAAAAAAAATTAGCCAAGAACAGTAAAAAAAGGCCTCTTTAAACTCTTTCTACGTACCAATAGCTTAAGGAAAACAAAGCAACCATAAGTTGAAAAAGAAACAATTTAATTTCCTCATGCAAAGGACTAGAAATCATAAAACAGCTCAGTTGGTCTTTGCATATTTCACATCAATGCATTATAGAACAGGATATTTGACAGGAAATGACAGTATACTTAGTAATCCAACTTACAGAAGACGTTCTGCTGCAAGTCGGGCAGGTTATAATCCACAGAGAACCATCCATCCACAAGCTTTCCATTTACTAAGTAGCTCTTTTTTTTATTTCCATATGCCCCTCGAGAAATATCGGTGCAATTATCGAGCAGTAAGTTTGGTGCACAGATTCCAAACTGATCTTTTGTTAATTGTACATCACACCAGAGGATTACATTGGGTAAACTAGTTAGCAATGCCAGTTTGTAAGCAGTGTAGCTGGAATCAGGAAAAATCCCAGAAAAGCCGCCCTTAGCTATTACTACTGGATCATCACCTGCAAAACACACTACCGTGTGAGTGACACATGCATATCCAAGCTTCTACTGAAGCAATTCTCTTTCAGTTTTTGATAACAGGAGAAATCCAAACTGCAACATGCAATCTAGAAAACTGAACAAAATGAATGGAAAAGGCACAAAAATGCAAGTCTTGACGTTCCAATCACAGAGTGGTAAAATTACCACTTGCATCTGAACAATCTTCTTGAATGTCATGAACTTATTGTGCTCACATAGGCTTTTAAAATTATTACAAATATATACATATATATAACTAGAAAGTGAATTAAGGAGTTCTAAACTAGAGTTTCAGTGCACAAAAACACTATAGATTTGTCCTCAACAACATCAGAAGAGGCGATTTTGAAGAGTTAGAAAAAAGAGGTGAACAGACTTCCACCTGTATCAGCACTGAATAACCAGCAAGGGTAGTTCGGTCAGAACAAGGCTATAGAGGGTTAGTCTTTACATTTTAAAATAAATGAACCTTACAAGGGGGTAGACGATTCTGAAGTATGTCAATATCAATGTCAAACATGCACACAAGAAGACTGTTAATGCAGAGCTCTCCTTTCGGCAATCTGAACAAACCTTCCCCTACAGCCCCATACACCATTAAATTCCTTGCTAATCGTGGTTTGAAATACCATCTGAGTCAACTCAGTTGAGTAGACTAGATTCTGTGAGCTAACAAAACTACTCATACATGCAGAACGGGCCGGATTTGTATGCCGAATGAACTGCCTAAGTTGCAATCACGTGGCCACAGATGTGTAGAACCATAAATGCACTATGAGAATCCCATGCAACAGCAAGTTGGCAAACACGCTGCAGAAAGCGTAGTTGCAACTTCCGCAGGGATAACAAGGCCGCTAAAAACGACAGCACCCATCATACCAATGGCAAGTTCTCACGAGTCATGAACCTTTAAAGGGTGGAGATTTCAATAATGGGGGACTCGAAATATCACAGGCAAAGTAAGAATCCGCTGCCAAAATCTAATATTCATGTTAGCATGGCCCCCTACTGGGCAAAGGTGCAGCGTAGATTCCAGCTTGCAGAACGACCAAAATAGGTGGGCCCAAGATGGGTGATCATACTCCAAAAATACACTCACTGGCTCATCCTAGACACTTATTGGGTGGCGAATTATCAGCATGAAACGCGGAAATGGCCACCAAGGTGATCTGACCAAAAGCTGCTTAGGCAAAAAACCAAAAAGAAAAAAGAAGAAGGAAGTACATGAGAGAAAAGGACTCAGATCTATTTCTGCAAAAGAAGCCTCGCGCAAGAAAAATATCAGCCTCCACAAGGGTAATTCTGTCAGAAAAAAGATCTAATAGTCGAATCGCAGAAACAGCTCAAGCTCCCATTTTGACCAAATCTCAGGAGCAAAAACACAGCCTCATCCAGCCAATTTTTCGTCGCAATCATTCCAACAACCAGCCCCCTTCGATATATTCGTACAATAATATCATTTTCATATCTCCTTCCGTGGCATTTTGGTCACAACGGAGGACTTGAAAAGACAAAGCTCCAATCCTCCAGGCTAAAAAATCTCTGTAATTTAGGAGCCAACCGCCGAAAATCGATACTTTCCTCCCATCGTCACCAGCTAACGAACTAAATTATACTTTGCTTGAGAACAGGCAAGTGTCGATTTTGGGGGGTTGGGAATCCGAGCAGCAGACCGTAACTAGCTAGTCAGAGACAGTTACCGGATAGCGTGCGCCGGCCGGATCCCTGGCAGGAGACGAGCGACGCGTGGAGGAGAGAGAGCAGGAGGAGGCAGCCCGTGGCAGACATTGTCCGAAGAGCAGCTGCCTGTGGAGAAGGGGAAAGCATCTGCCGCAGATTGATCTGCAGATTTCTAGGGTTTGTTCTCGTTTTCCTTCTCGCGGAGACACAGAGAGAGACAGCGTGGAGGGAGGCTTTGCAGGTGGGCCTTTTAAACATGATGAAGGAGAGCAGCTGGAAGCAGAGCAGAGAAAATGGGGTCGAGTGCGG
>JAYJMB010053294.1:0-74420 GCA_036873735.1 Pouteria campechiana
AATAAAGTTTTAAAATGGTGGGTCCCAATTCATATGTGAATAGAAACTATGCATTGCGCAGAAAACGCATTCTAAGATTTTTCAGTGGAGAATGAGAAGAATAAGCTTGAAGCATTCCATGGTGGATAATCAGTAGCATAAAATCATATTTTATTAATGAATAATAAAATTAAATAAAATAATTGATAAAAATTTAAAATAATATATAAATAAAAATATTAAAGGTTTTGATTTTATTTTTTTTATGGATCGTCAATAGTTGTTTTCTCGGTGCATGTGTATGAAAGTTTCAGTCTTACGGTGTATCAATTCTTCCTTTCTGGACAACCGGCTGTTTTGCAGTCCAGAATCTCCGCACCAAACGCAATCGCTTGCATTTCAAGCTTTCAATTCATTCCTCCTCCAACCTCTTGGGAATTCTAGTCTCCACCCAACCAACGACAAGACAAAAGAACAAAATCCCACCTTGAGTTCTCTTTTTTTTTGGTGTTATGTTTGGCTATATTCGCCAATTTCTAGCCCTTATGTCTGATTTCTGCGGTGGATAATCTTGGTAAGTGGTTTTTGTTGTTCTTTTTCTTTCCTTTCCCTGGGTATTTACATGAAGATCTAATGTATGTTGATTTCTAAGAGATGGGTCAACCTCCATGAAGCCAATTGAGGCCCTGAAAACCATTTCTGTGTCTTGAGAGTTGGTGGAAATGAAGGATTTTCCAGGAACTCCTGGGACTTTTACTGGGCTGTTCCTTCGGATTTCGCAGTTTTTGTTCGCAGCAGCATCTATTGCTTCCATGGCAATGGCAGTTGGCTTTGCTAATTACACAGCCTTTTGGTAATTTCTTTTTACTACTCTTCGCATGTTTTCATCTGTTGGTTTGAAGTGAATCTCTTCCTTTGTGTAATTGTCACGATGGTTGTTTGGTGATCTCAACCAAATAGGAGTGCCCATATTAATTTGATGCTGTTTAACTGAGGTGAGTTGTATAAATGCACGAATTGGGAGTCCAAACTTCGTAACCGATGTCTATGGTGGAATTCGCCCATACCAGGCAGCCCTTTGCATTCCTTAATGCACTTTCTTTGGCCCTCTAGGTGCCTTTTGCAGTATTTTGCGTCTAGGTACCTGCTGCCATGTCAATGAGACGAAGACCCAAAACTGATGGAGTGGGTTCGAGCTTAAATCTGTTTGACAATTGGATGATTAATTTATATTTTACCAGAAATGTTAGAGAGACATGTACATTGCTTACTTCTATTTTGATTTCCTTGAAGTTCTTCAAGATCTCAAAATGATTGAACTGTCCTCAAGAAAGTTAGCATAACCGCATTTTGATTATTGGCTTTTTTTTATGCATAAATGCATTCAAAGGATTGGCCTGTTCCATAAATATCACAATGATGAACCTCTGATGATTCCTTGATATCCCAGATGTGGAGAAAAGGTTTGGCAGTCAGTGACCATATGTTACAATTTACACAAATATAGGTGAAAATGAGGAAATCTGGGTCTTCTTGCAGGAAAAGTAGGAAAAGTAAAAAACAATGATGATAGAATTAAAGACTTTGATTTTAATGTGGATTGTCAAAAATCTGACAGTAATGACATATTGAAGAGAGATGAGATTTTGTTGCTAGATCCTGCCAGCCACGAATGGTTTCTTGAGAATGGAGGGTGCCTAATACCTATGAATGATTGAGTAGTGAATACTGTTCTGATGATGGAGAATTTTCTATAAGCTCCTTCCTTTCCTCTGTAGCAAAGTGCACGATTATAGGTCATTGCAACTGGAACTTCGTTTGCTTCTCATGTCAGATATGGTTGCTAGGCCCATTTACGAGATCAATTAAGTTCCATTGGATGGGCTTTGACCTAGCTAAATACTTAAATCATGAAAAGCAGGGCTCATGGGATGAAAAGTTGATTGCCATGTGACAAATATTAGTTGTTCCTTCTAAACAATCACAACTCTGAATTCAAATATGCAAAATAACTTAGGCATCACCACCTGATTCCTATTAATTTATACTTGTTAATATTTTGTTATACATGCTTCCCTCTCCTACTAATGTATTCTTGCTTCATCTCCATATATTCAAACTTTTGAAATGTGATCTTTTCATTTAAATGCCTCTTATATTTTTAGCAGAGAACATTGATGACCGTACCCTCATGCATATTGAAACAGTGTGGTAATTAGCATGCTAAATCTATTTGGATTAAGAATTTAGTCAAAGGCTTATGATTATTTTTTTGTATTTATATGTTGATAACTTGCAGTTTCTTTGTGAAGAACATCATAATTTTTACTTCCTGGTGGACATGCCATGGATTACCTCCACACTCTTTATTCGGAAGAATACCTTGGAAATATCCACATAAACTTGCATTCTTATATCTCAACACCTTGGTTCTGTTCTCCCATTCTGTTTATAGCACTGTGCTTTTGCTCCCTTTTCCTTATTGTACTTTTGCTTGTTAATAGTCAGTTCTGTTCTGTGTTCTGTTTAGTTGTGGAGTGGAACAACCAATCTTCAGCAGAGATCATAAACACATGTATAAGATCATGTTAAGGGAGTTTTGTCAAGTATGCTACTGAGTTCTTCACACACTCTATCTGCATGCAAGCGCAACTTGTTGGCACCTATTATAAATGCTTGATTATTTATATGTGGATACATATGCAAATGCATGCGAATAGACACTATTAGATTTCTGAGTGCTTAGGCCAGCTGGTGATAAAGGCAAGTTTGGCCTCTTCTGACCACTTTCATGCATGTGCATATGTGAATTTGTGATGATGACCCCAGTTGGTTGGGATAAAGGTTCGATGATTAAGATAGTGATGACAACTTTCCTGTTAGATTTAGGCAGTTTTATTTTTTTGCCCCTTGAGGTATTGAATAGTGTGAAATTGCATCACAATATCAACTTGTTACTTTCCATTCAGTTCTACAGTTACCTTTTATGAAGCAAAAAGCTTGTTACTGCATTGTCTTTACAGCTATCTGATAGCTGCGATGGGCTTGCAAGTTGTCTGGTGCCTTGGTCTTGCATGCTTGGATGCATATGCTTTGGCAAGAAAAACACCACTTCGGAATTCTATTTTGATCAGCCTATTTGTTGTCGGAGACTGGGTTCGTTTTGTCTCAAACCTTCTTCCACATCTTGCACTTTAATTATATATGTCTGAGAAGCAAGCTAAACGTTAATATCATATGGAAACTGTGCAGGTTACAGCAACACTGTCACTTGCAGCAGCATGTGCATCTGCAGGGATAACAGTCTTATATGACAAAGATTTGAGATATTGTAATTTCTTGGAGTGCCGAAAATACAAGATTTCAGTATACCTGGCGTTCATGAGTTGGTTATTGATTGAAATTTCATCTCTTGTCATGTTTTGGCTTCTGGCTTCAGGTTAGGCCATTGTTTCTTGTATGAGTTGCTATTTGTTGTATTTGTTGGCTGCTATTGTCATTTTCCATTCCTGCCAATTTCATTGCTTCTGAGTTCAGCTGAGATATTTGGATGCTTAAGGTAATGGAAGATGTGGAGAAATGGAACAAAGGAAATTACGAAATGGAACAGATAGTATAGTAGTATCTGATTGACTTTTGAGATGCAGTGTAGCCACATCAAACCTGGCAAATCAATGGTCTGATCACCATAGATGCTTTCACTGTCAGCAGGGCTTCGCCAGTATTTTCCGAACATTTGATTGTAGATCTCATCAATGTATGGACTGAAGACGCAGATAGAAATATCATATATATTTTTATTGGAAGCTTTCAAGGGGGATTGGATCAACCATTAACTTCCGTAATTGCAAAGCAGGGGATTTTTGAAGAATCATTTATAAGTCATCTTATTTCTGCGGTCGTTGCTGTATTAGCAACAAGGCAGTGCTTGTGGGTTATTGACAAGGATTAAGGACAAGAAACATATTAAAAGCTAACTGTCTTAACTCTAACACATTGTGATAATTGACTAAAATGGCATCTTGTTTTTAGATAGTACCCAAAACATGGCTTGATTAATTTCTTTTATTGAGGCTTGTTAATATTTAAATTTGTATGGATCGGTCTCTCAACATGCAGGCGCATAGATGTTAGTGTAGAAAGCTCTAAAAGTTACTAATCTGTTTAGGAGCAAATTTGGCCCTTGTTACATTTGGTATTAAAGCTAACCCAAAATTATGGTATTAAAACTGATTTAATATGTTGTCATTGTTGTGGTGACTGATCATTATTTTGGTGATAAATTCATATTTGTAACATTCCCCACTATTTATGGGAGCCTACAAAAGCCATCTTTGCAGCATTACCCTAAGTATCAGCGCATGTCTTCCACAAAAAATGGAAACAATTTGAATGCACCCATATTAAAGGGCTTCAGCGAGGGTAAATAGATAACAATTATCATCTGCAGCCAGGCATGACCGCTTATTAAATGGCTTGTCATTGTCTTATGGCAGAAATTCCTAATTCATATTAAACCATCTTGCCTGGGATAAATCTCTGGTAAATAGAATTTATGGCTTCTTTGCAAGTTGGACGGTTTCCTTGCAATTAAACAATAAATAAGTTGGAAAATGAGTAATGCTGGTGTTTGATCTCCAATCTTTATTTCAAGGGTCTATCATGTAAACATTACAAGCAACAAATGGATTAAAATTTCATGTGAAAAGTGCATTAAAATCTCACTCATGGCCATCAAGATCCTTACTGTTACTCCCACAATATCAAAGAGCCAGGACACTGGAAAGGCTGAATAAAGGCCGTGGGAAAACTCACATTAGCATGCAATTTCAGTACCAAGCGAAACGAAGATGATGTGTGTGTTCACTGAAACCTTCTATTTCATTTTTTGCCATGATCATACAAGGGTTGATTTGAATCCACTTCAAGCTATACTTAGATGGCTTTCAAGATAGATTGGTGAAATGAACCCATTGCACTGGAGTTTTGTGATTGTAGTGAAGTGATGCAAGTTTTCCATACAGACTAACAAGTCAGTTCTGGTTTTAAATTTTCTCATAGAATTGAGTCTCTCTTTAGAGTCATAACTAATTGTCTGCAATCCGTTGGCCAGACTCGGTATGTTTTTGTTTTCTTATACACGTGACTGGCTAATGTTGGGTTTTCTGATCAAATGGCAGTATATCATTTGAGCGTTGCGAGCGTTACATAGCAGCTTACCTAACATGTTTCAAAAATTATTGGGCTTACTGAAGACATAATTCAAACTGGATTCCTCGGGAATGGAGGAACTCACTGAAAAAAATCTTTGTGCATGATCACTGCTTCCACTGCTTGGTGAATCTGGATTTGAGAAACACAGAGTGGCCTCCTGAAGTTCACTTCCATAGTCCTAATTTAGAGGGATTTTCCAGTGATAACTACACATTCTAAACAAAATTTCTCTCTGAAAGAAAAAAATCATGAACACCCAAAAATATCTTTTTCCTTGAATTTCTAGATTGCTAGAAATATGGTGGGATCCTCTGGGAATTTATGTGATTTTTCCAATGATAACTACACATTCATAAAAAATAAAAAATAAATCTCTGGAAGAAAAAATTAATGAATAACCAAAAAATATTTTTCCTTCAATTTCTAGATTGCTCGAAACATGGTGGAATCCTCTAGGCATAAAGTGGGATTTTCCAATGATAACTACACAGAGAGAAAAGTTAAAGAAGGTGAAGAAAAAATCTTGCCTATGTCAGATTCCTCTTATGCAAACAGCTATGACTATGTCCATATTTTTCCAGCCCTGAATCAACATGTAATGGATTATATCGACTTTGTCACAAGCACTTATTGACATAAATAAAAATCCAATCTAACTATTGAAAGGGCATGCAAGATCCAACTAAGAAGTCTACATGTTACCAACGCCAACCTTGTGGCCATCTGTTTCGATAATCGCGATCTGGGAGCCATCTACTCCTTTTCTTATGAGTGGAGCCCAAGTGCTTCTGCTCTTTGTACTGCCAAGAAAACTTCGAGAGAAAACTTCGACGCGGTGTTGTCTGGGGAGCATGGGCTATGTCTTCGGCTTTGTGATGCTGAGAAATCTTTTTCAAGAATTTTCGGAATGGGGTTGGAGGTGGGTCTAACTTGTTTGATGGTGTTGGCTGAGGAAGGTAGTCTCTGTCTTCATCGGCAGCTGGAAAGATCTCATCGCGGGTACGAATTGAGTTGAGCTTGAGGTACCTAGTCTCCAGAGACTCCTTGGGGATGTTTCTTGCCAGCAAGGGAGATGAACTACCCCAGTGGCTGGTCCCCAAGGAAGGGTGTTGTGGTGTTCGAAATTCAGGAAAATTCCTATGCATCTTCTCTCTCTCTCTCTCTCTCTCTCTCTCTCTCTCTCTCTCTCTCTCTCTCTCTCTCTCTCTCTCTCTCTCCCTACTTGTCTCGGCACATTTGATACCACGTCTTGTGTTTGTGAGGCATCAACATCATACTTGTATAAACGCACATGAGTTAAAATAATTCAATTCGTTATTTTCTGCATTAAAGATTGTTATTTTTATGGTAAAGTCTATCATTTTTCACACATTAAGAAGATACCGATGCTAGATGATCCAGATTGGTAACCAATTGTATTTATTCCTTTGTCGTAGACTCTTAGTAACAACTCTAATACAAGTTGTACCTAAGATAAATACAAAAAGAAAAAGTATAAGAACCGATGATGGACAGACAAATCTGTCCAAACCAAGTATTACATTGGACAATTGCCCTTACTCGGGCATATTCTCCTATAACCAGTTTCCCTCATTAGTTTACTCTCCTTCTATTGACATCATAGATGGTCTCCATGCACCCTTACAATTTCTTTCCTTGAACTTAAGATCCTTCCTTGAACTTAGGCATCTTTAGATCTTGCTTCGATTTTCATCCATGTCTAGTACGACTCTGCCATTCCAACTGTCATGTGTCATTTCCCAGGACACGGAACCTTAGATAACATACATTCTGCTTTGAAGCTCACGGTTGCTTTGCTTTGACTCTGCTTTGAATCTTGGATAAAGCTCCTAACGAAGTTCTTGGGTGGATAAGCATTGTCCTTTCTGGTTGCTGAGGTTGGATTGGAATTCGGATTCTGCCTGGTGGTTTATTCATTCTATTAAAATTGGCTTCCTAATAAAAAAAAAACGCTCTTTCGGAATCAGCCTTATCTAATTTGCAATCGCCACACCTTTAATTCTCTAGTCATGTAATTGGGAAAGAAACAGTTCTCATTCACTCCAGTAGAATTCAATTTCCATCACTTCAGCATAAATTCAATTCCATCAAACCATCCGCACCAGAAAAAATTTAGGGGTATTTAAACAGTGAGAAATAAAAATTTCTGTAAGAAATGGGCGAAAATGTCAGGGTAAAGAACGATATTAGCGATAAAATAAATATTTTTTTTGGTAAAAAAGATAATTAATAAAAAAATTAACATTGTTAGAATAATTATATATCACAAAGTGAAACAAGACTGATTTTCATTTCCCACTCACCAAACATGCATTTTGGACCATACTCGCCATGGCTGGCCAAATCCTTGAGCAGAATCTGCCATGTCTCATCTCATCAACCCATTTTCAATTATATATATATATATATATTAATACATAAGCATTATGAAATTAAAACTCCTCCAATGGACTGATATGAATGTCTCTCTCTAGGTCAAGGTATCCTTGTTATACAAACAACAGCCAAAATGGAATAAGACAAAGGAAGCGGCGGTGCCTCCGAAGGAATTACCAGTTAGATGTCAAACATGTATCTGGTGGCATGTTTGGAGATCCAAATCAGATTGCTTAGCATTCACCGCTAAGATATTTGGGCACTAGACAGCACTGTGTGCCTGTCTCACCCGTGCCAAAACAATGCCTGATGGAAAATCCGGAGCTGTTTATCAGGTGGAATGTGTCATGTTGATGAAGCTAAAGGACAAAATCTGAGTAAGTGCACCAAACAGATCAAGGTTTCTTGTCTATGATTCATTTGTCCCTACATTAGCCTAGATACTGAGTGGGCAACCTGATTTTTGGGCAGAATATCATTGGTGTTGGGTCCAAGTTATGGTTGGTTTGGTAGAGATGATTCACATGTAAGTCACATAATTTAGAAGCGCGTATGGTGCTATAATGTACCCATTTCATTAAAGGTGCATATGGATATATTATGTAAAAGTGGGAGTAAAAACCTTTCTTTTTCATTTAATATCATATTTATCTATCTTCAACAACTATAATTACTTATATTGGCAACCATTATTTTTTATTTTTTCATCCAAAAAAATCTATTTATTTTATTTTTATTCAACTTATTGTTAACATTACCTATATTTTGTAGACGGCACCATAGGTTCCTTCTATACTTCCACGTTCAATATCTTTTACCACTATCCGAAGACACCTAAATCACAAAAGGCATTTATAGAATTCGAAGCTATAGCAAAATTAACATTAAGTTGTCCAGCCAACGGCCTATGTATAAATAAAAACAAAAATTTTAAAAAAAATGTGAGGAGCCCGCCCAACCACTATATAAAGTCAGAAAATTATGGATTTCTTTAAATATACTGGGATTGAAACCCGCAGAAACACTAATCAGGTGGATAAACAAGCCAACGTGGGCTCAGCTTAGCCTAGCTTTATCATTGGCTATAGCTTAAACACTACCTTAATTAGTTTAAACTTTGGCTTCTCATGCTAGCTATGAATTTCAAGGAAGAGACATGCAGGATCTAGAGGCATCTCAATCAGATTGAATGGGATGATAGTAAGTCAACCATCATCTTTAACACTATTTGACAACTTTATGTATTACATTATTACTATTCCATTATCATAGTTTAAAATAACATTATATGCCCAGATTGAAGTAAAAACATGAAATTTTATTCTAAATAAAATTTCGATCTAAGCCCTAAAATAAATCATTATAAACTACGATTGATGAAATAATAATAATAATGTAATAAATAAATTTCTTAAATAACATTAAAATAAAAAGTTTGATATAATAGTTATTTTTTTACTTAAATATTTCAGTATTTATAAACTATTCTTTACTCGAATAGTCATTAGAGTTGGGTCGGTCGTCGAATACTTGGGAGAAGTATCGTATTTCAAATTTGAGTACTTGAGAGGGGTGACTAAAATTGATCAAAAGGAATGGGGGCTTCATGAATACACATCTCCATTGAATGAAAAAGAACCAATGCAATTGGTAGGAATTGATGAATTGATGTATTTATTTTTTTATGTTTTTGAATTTGCATGTATATCTATTCTTTATATAAAACACAACTAATATTAGTTTGTTGTTTTTTTTAAAGTATGATACAGTTATCTGTAAATTAAAGTTCAAATAACAAAACAGGAAACAAGGGAAGAGGAAGCCATCAGCCGCAAGTACTATCAGATGTACTCCAGTGGATGCACAACAAACACAAACATAGGGAGAAGAGTTAGCTACGTCTGCTCTGCACCCAATAGCTGCAAGAGAAGACTCACCGTGGTCCACCAACAAACGTCCTTGCTTGGTGTGACTCAATCTTGTCTACCCGCCTCACTAGAGTGTAATTTTGTCTTGAATTTTCCTTTGATAGACAAAACTATAGCTACAATGTATTGATTTTTTTTTTTTTTTTTTTGTTCCATTAGAGTGCTCGGATTGTAATTGCGGATCTTTCTCTCGATTTCTTGCGATTCATTCTCTTTCTCATTAGAGTCAGTGTTTTCATAGAGAGTTGATTTCATGTTGTTTTTATCGGTGGAAGAAATAAAAGTATGCGTCCATCCATTGATGAATCACATTTTGTTGGAAGGTAGGAATTAGTGGTTATTCTGAAAATTGTGATGCAGTTTATCGACTAAGAGTTGAGGAATTTTCTGACAGTTACCATGACTGGTAGTATCATGTCATATCCATAGCCTGCTGGTTTTTAAATGGGGGATGCCTTGAAACCTTGCTTTTCTGGTGTTGCTTATTCTGCTAACTGAGCAAGTACAATGGTATCTGTCTTGTCTGGCTAGAACTCAAGATGACTTGATGTATTTGTTACTGGGTGAGATTGGATTAGGCCTAACAGTTTAACAATTATAGTAGGATTTTCCCATAATTGATGCTCCTTATTCTTTCTTTTCCATGGATGTGCAACAAACGAGACCTAAAAGCATGTTGTTTTGCTTCATTGTAGGTAAACTAAAGATGGAGCTACAAATAAGTACAATTATGAGGTGCCTTTAATGAATTAATCTATCAAGTCAGATTGAAGACATCCGATTGATGCTCGATAGAGCTAAGGTCTAAACATATTGGATATGAAGACCAACTGTCTCTAGAGATAAGGTTTGGTAATTTTAAGTGGCAAGCAGCTCAATCATTGATGCATCTGGCATCAGTTTGGTTTGTTTCTGTTCCACTCTGTGTTAGTCCAAATAACACCTATTTCCAAAATTGCACAGTGGTGTGTTGGGTCCATTCATTTTTTAAAGGTTCCACCATTAGTGCTTTGTTAGTTAGTTTGAACTTACAGATCAAATTTGCTCCAGCAGTCTAATTCAGGTTGATCACTGTTAATTGTTGGATAGGGTGTAATGATCTTCTAGATTGAACAGATTTTATTTTATTTTCTAATCTTAAGGCATGCTCAATTAAGCAAAATTGTCAGTGGATACCACACCTGATGTGGACATTGGTGATGTAGTAAGTGGAAATTGTGTTTTTTACTATGCACTGTTGTTTGCAAATGCATAATTTAATGGGTAGATGGCTTATGTGCATGATTGAAATGAGAATTCTCCATTTTGGTGATGATGCTATATTCTCTTCCATGCCACTTGACTTTGATAGCATTATCTTGTGCTGGTTATTTTGAAGATTTGATATCATTGATGGTTATATCACAACTTCATTTGATCTTTGCTGACATTTTGCTTACATAATGAATTCATTTTCTGTTTCTAGTTTTATTGCACAGACAAATGCCTTAAGGTTGTCTGTGCATAGATGAGCTCAGTACTCATATTGCTTATATTATTTGAGAAGTACTAAATTATTGTGCTTCCATATATTTCAAATCTGTCATGAGTCACAAAATAGTCCCAAGTGTATTACTTTTATAGGCAAAATTTTAAAAATCCTAGAATTATTCTTTTTCATCTTCTAATCATTTCAGCTCATAGACTTGATCATTAACAAACCAGGACAATCAGTTTGTTTGATGGAATCTGAAATCTTGTCTGGGTCTAGTTTGCTGATGAAGAGAAAGTCGGTGGGTTCTAGGTTGTGTTTGAATGGGCTTGCAGCCGGAGTTGCAACAATTAGATTGATAAAGCTGGCGTTGCAAAAATCAGTGATGAGTTGGTTCTTCGAGTTGGATTCTGGAGGAACGCTAGCTGCAATTTGGTTACTACCCCTCGCTAGTAGATGATAAACTGCAAATTGGTTGTTTCTTATAGCTGAAGCTATCCTAATAAAAGCAAAAATTGTTTCATACAGCCAAAGTGAATAGCTTAAAACTCCATGCAGAAGGGAATGTGCCATGAGCAATGTTTTGTATTTATTAGGAGCACGATGCAGAAATTCCTGCCAATTTTAAATAATAGATTAGATCAATGATGGAAAAGGAAGTTTTGTCAATCATCAATGCATTCGAACTCGATCCAAGTTCCTTATACTCACTGTACAAACAAACGGACGGCCGTGATGATCAGACACAGTCCTTGGATTTTCCATCCATATTTAACTAATACGGCTTTTTTGCATTACCCCTCAGATTTTCTTTTTTTATTATTATTATTTTACCAATTTTAACTCCATAAATTCTACCCTGTTATAATACAATACATTTTTTTCTCTCGGTTTCTTATTTTACAAAATAAGCATTCAGCGGTAAAATCATTTGATGTTTTGAATATTTGTCTTTTAATGGGCCAATCAATTCTCAAGTGATCTACATCCTTCTAGAGGATGATGGATTGTCTTGGTCATCCAGTTCATAATATTTATCTTTTTTGTATTTAGCTATAAAACAGAAATTATATCGATTGAAAATTTAAATAAGCCATAACAACAGAAACTTTTAAGAGAGAATATGAATCTCTCAAAATATTTCTAAATAAATTCCCAATTTATCAGGGAGTAGATAGATATTTTTTTTCTTACTATTTCATAGATGAGTTACCAAAAATAAAATTTATGGATGATTTAAATATTTTTATTAGTAATCTTTGAATGATTTTCAGCTTTTACACATGTTTTCTCATTATTTTAAATATAAATGATAGGTTAGATCTAATCACAATATCTTGATAAGCCTGAAAATTAGAGGACACCATCTTTAAGATTTTAGTCTAAATGTGCATTTGGGAATAGGAAAAAGATGCTGGAAAAAATATAGAAAAGTAAGGTAAAAAGAGAAAATAATGTAATGTAATTAAATATAATTATAAAAGATAAAGTAAATAATTATAGAATAAATAAAATTTTTATATAAAAATATGAAATAAGAATTACAAATATAGATAATAATAGAAAAAGGGAGGATTATTGGATAGTTAAAATATCAAAGCCTTAAAAATAAAATTTTAATAATTAGAAAAGCACCTCAGCCAACGATTACAACTTATCTGTCAGAATGGGCTTATAAGCCCCTCAAATACAACTTAGTTTTCAAAAAACAAAAAAGTAAATAACCCACCTTAAAAATAACCCAAATAAAAAGCACAAATAGTGGAGCGATAGCTTTTCCCAAGTCGAGGCCCAGCTTTGAGGATGCCCACTTATTGAACTGATGGGCCAAGATTTGGACTCGATCACTTGGTGTTGGACGTCGGCCCAGCGATCCCATCCGATCCCTTTCATTTGATATCGTTGGGCGGTTGAGATCGTTTTGCAGAGCCCATATAGCGTTGTCTTCTCCTCCGACCTCCTTTCCGTCAATTTCTCCGGCGTTTTGCTCAGGTCGTAATTCCCTCCGACGTCTCGCATCCTTCTTCCTCTCTTTCTTCAAAACCCTAACCTGAGTTCCAATCGCAGCTTGCAGAGATAAGGACACGACAACGACGACGGAGACGAACGACGGCTAGTCGATCGGAGAAATGACGAGCACTGTCGACGCGGTGGGAGAGCCGATCCCGACGTCGGCCGTCCTCATGGCCTCTTCGAAGCACATCGCCGGGAAATGCCGATCGGAGAACGTGGCTTTCCTCACCTGCAAGAAGAGGGATTCCAACCCCGAGAAGTGCCTTGACAAGGGCAAGCAGGTCACTCACTGCGTTCTCGGATTGTAAGTGCGAATCTCTTCTCCTGATTTATTGCGTTTGCTTTGCTGATTAGATGCTAGTGCTGTCAATCTTTCAAATGTTGATCGCTTGCATGGTTATCTGATTGGCATTTGCTAGGATCTCGGGCAATTCATAATGTTTAGGGATTTGGATTCCCATTAGAGTCTTTGCAGTCCTTCTGGGTCGAAGAATTGGAGGTTTCTTATGTTAGTGTAAGTCATTGTGAAGTGTTTGTAGCCATGGGCTGTAGTTATCTCATTGGCATCTCAAAGATTTTATGAGAATTATAGTCTAAGTATGTTGATCCTCATTAGAGTCTTAGACATCAAATTGGACGCTCAAGTAGTCCATCTTAGTGAAAGAATTAGAGATAGTTGTTGTTACACATCATCGTCAAGCAGCAATCAAACTGAAGAAAATTTTTGAAAGACAGCTATAAGAGCAACTGAGCTTTATGGAGGCGATGATGAGGTTAAATTAGTGAAAAAAGGTTGTCATGATGGATGGATGGCAGCATGAGGAGGGCTTTATTTGGTTTAGAGCCTTAGGCACTGAGTTAGATACTCCAATGCTTCCATAAGATGTTCTACGTCATTATCAAGTCCCCATCAACTGAAGAAAAAGGGATGGATGAGTGGCAACTTGAAGAGTTCATCATTTTCTATAGGTTGCTCAGAAAACTTTTGTATAGGAACTTTGGAGGAAGAATTTTGTGGAAATCTTCATCCTAGGGAGGAGTTTTTAACTGAAGTTCTTTGGTAAAATGTATTATGAAAAATACTTCCTAGTCAATACATGCATGTATATTTTTTATGCAAGAAAGGTATCATAATTTCTGGCTTCAAAGAAAGTTATCTTGTGGCTTTCTGGAGAGCTTTATTTATAGCTGTCTGGAAAGCCCAAAGAATTTCTTCAATGCCTTTTCGAGAAGCGACATTAACAATTGCAAACATTGTCTAAGGCTAAATTTTGTTTCTTTTCCCAAGAAGTGGCACTGTGGCAATGTGCAAAGAACATAGACGTAGTGGTTTGGGCATGTGGAAAGCAAATAAACGTAGGGGAATGAGTTTATTTGAGTTGAATACTCCAAAAGGATAGGGGCAGGGTGACAAAGACAGCAATGATTGACATTTGGGAACATCAAGCACTATCTCTCATTCTCTTGAGGAGATAGTATACAATCAGCAGTGACCATGTAGCTAGTGCAAAGGATTGTTTCTACAAACCAAGTAATTTTTCAGGTTTTACAACATCATCCATTTGCAGCTGCCATGTGGTGGGTGCTGATTAGTGTTGTATCCAGAGGTAAAAACCATGGAAAAACATGGAAGAGGGTTGTAGGAAGAGACTTGATAACATGCTTTCAATAAGGATATGGTTCATGATACAGAGAATGGAAGAATAAGATACATTTATTTGACTTAAAAAAAACAAGTCTATGAAATTTGCTTGGAGTTAATGTACCTGTTGCAGCTGTTGATGATGATGAGACCCTTTAAATTTTTTAAAATCGATAGATGTCAGGAAAATTGTTGTTTGACATTTTCAGGTAAGATTTGGTATAGATGTGTTAGATTTATTCTAGTCAGTGAGGCCCTTAGGTACCTACTTTTCAAAACCCAACCTGGACCTCAACCTTTGGTACTTGTGGTTTGTCTAATTGGCAAGCTAAACAATGGGAACCAGCTTTCTCATATTATAAAGGTGGATATATTGATTTATAAGATTTTCCCCCCCTATTTTGGCTCTAACTTGCAAAACCAAGCTAGGCACCTCTGATTGAAGAAACTATAGTTTATAACAAAATTCTATTGAACGCTTTTGGCATTTCGGTAATTTCTTTAGATAATGATGGTGACAGAAAGTGCTACAAAATATCTCAATCCAAGCGAGTCCTCTATACCCGTATTGTTGGTTCAACTTCAACCTTATTAAACTATTAAACTGATTTGTTTATCTGGGTTTTTAGACCAACCTGCACCATTTTGAATGCTGATTCCAATCCAGAACAGCTATAAGTTCGATGTTGTCTGTTTTCAGGCATTGCACAATGCATTTTACCAAGGTCCAGGGGTCTTGTTGCATGACTTCTTCTAGTGGTAAGCTAGGAAAACACATTTTCATTGTGGATTTTTTTTTCGTTTTTACTGGTGGAAGGAAAAAAATTACGCTTCCGTCTGTTGATAAATCACATTTTGGTGGAAGGTGAAGGCCAACATAGGGGAGCATTTGTTAAGGATCTTCTGAAAATTCTGTACATTTTATTTAAGAAGAATCAAGGAATTTTTTGACAGTCAACATGACTGGTAGTATCATATCCATGCCATATTGTTTTTTCCATGGGACACATGCCCCAAATAATGGATGTATGCAATCTTGCATTTCTGCTTGTGGTTATTCTGCTTAAAGTTATGATAACTACAGTAGGTATCGTTTTAATTTGGCTTAGTTCAATGAACCCAGTTGGGATTAATGAAAATTTTGAATGACACAATACCAAAGACTCCACACCAGCAAATTGGCTGTGATCTCCCAATTGGTAGTTTCATCTTATTTGTTTTGTAAGATATTCTATGGAAGCATGGGCAACTAAGCTAGAGGATGTTTCAACAGATGGTTTCCCCTGATGTCAGGGCATTTGCATGAAGAGGACGTTCTGAATGGTGCTATTGTTTGATAACACCATAATGGGGGAGTACCATCTAAATTGGTCAGGAGAATGATTATGTTAACGTCCACTAAGGTTCCAAGGAAAAGTGAAAACATGTTTAAGGATATGGTTTGACCTGACTTTAGGAAGTTGTATTTGGTAGTGTGTCACCCTTTTTAATTACCTTCACCTGTCAGTTGTTCCTCAGAAATCTTAATGAGTGGAAACCATGGTAATAGATGGGCGGATTCGCCTTTCACCTTCCCTTTTTATTATACTTGTGGGGACGTGAGCCGTATCCTAATCAAGGTTACATTAGACCAACTAAAGTTGTTGTTGGTAAAGTGACAATGCCCTACTTCTGTGTTGAAACTGTTAAAACTTATGGAAAGGGTAGTCTTGATTGGAGTATGGGCCATCATGGTATTGTGAGAGCTACCATGATGTGGTAATGGCTAATACTTGGGTAAAGCAGGTAATGGCTAATACTAGGGTAAAGCAAGTGCCACAGTAATGAAGTATTTTGACCTTATCAAACTATGCTACGGCAAGTGATGTAGTTGGATTGCATTTTTTTTTTCTGTTTGATTTTGTCCTCATGTCATGATTTTCTGATTTTCTGCTGTTCCTACTTCTTGGTAAGATGTATGGTATAACCCTTGAAAACTATACCGCCAGCATTGGGACCTTTGGAGGGTTTTATCTCTGTTGATCCCATAAAGACAAGGATTTAAGTTCATTTTTATGTTAATAACCATCTAGAGCAACCAATGATGATGATTGAACTGTCTATTGTGGGTCATTAAATGAGGATTCAGAGCAATATTGGTGGTATACTGTGCCTAAACACTATTTTAGTTCCTTAAACATTGATTTGTTTCATGTGCTGTTCATTTGATGAAATGTCTCTTGTCATGTTGCAAATTTTAGATGGCTTGTTGAATGTCAATATCTTAGCCCAATATATAAGAAATAACAAGCATCACCATCTGTATGAGGAAGAAGCCACTCTGCTGCTTTCATGTATCTTGAGTTCTACTTGAACAGTGAGGTTTTAGGAGTTGTCATGAATGTGAGAGAGATACCCTGCATTGCTTCACCTTATTGTGTAATTGGATGATATATACCCACGGAAGGAAACATAAAGTGCAACAATGGGGTTAGATTACACCTGGCAAAACTCCTGTTGCTTATTCCACTTTAGGGCATGTATTAGCAAACTGTTGACATTTTTTCTTTTGAAATTCGCATGTACACACATTCCTAATTGGGAAGGTCACTTCTATGAATTTCTATTTTGGTGGATATGGGATTTTTATCTGGTTCATCATGGCAGTATTTCTAGTGTTGTATTTCAGACCATGGTTCCTCAGAGGTCCTTCAATTTATTTGTTATGGATAGGTTTTAACCTTCACCTCTGGGCAGACCTGATTTGTTCATTGTTTAAATGACGTTGCTCTTTCAGGCTGAAGGACCTACATCAGAGGTGTTCAAAAGAGATGGATGCCTATGCTGGGTGCATGTATTATCACACTAATGAGTTTGATCTTTGCCGCAAAGAGCAACAGGCGTTTGAGAGTGCATGTCCATGGAACGAGTAGAAGAGCCTGATGAGGCATGTGCTGTTACCAATAACATGGAACTGAAAACCAGCAAATAGGAGCCTTTTATGCTCTCCTCTTTACTTCACCTTGTAGGCACTGAGATTGTTGAAGGTTGGTTTCTTTACATGAACAGATTGCATGCATTTTGAAGCCAACATTCTTGTGCATCAAAGCTGACTCCTTATTTGGATGTTTCAGTGTAAGTAATTGTCTCTGGTTATCTCAACATGAACATGGACTCCTGTTGAAGAGTGCTGGTTTTAAAAAGAAAACCGTTCTCTTATTTCCATGGTTGAATTTCTTTCTCTGAAATTCGTGCCATGATTCTGTGTGTGCCCAGCAAAGCCCTAGCATTACCATCTCATCTGTCATTGCGCCTTCAAATTGAGGATTTTATACTTTATTCCTCTTACTTCCATTGCCTTTTCACGTGGAGGATTTTGTACTGTATTCCTCTTTACTTCCACTGCCCCCTTTCACATTGAGGATTTTGTTGTACATTATTGTTTTTATCCCCCCGCCAACTGGAATGAATTGATTGCAAGGAAAAGCTTGGGTTTGATTCTGTAATATCTTTGTCCAGCTAGCAGTGCGTTTTGTTCTGATTTCAGAACATGAAATTCACATTCTCCTGTCCGGTTTGGAAATTTACTATAATAATCTTACCTTTTGTTGCAATTATTGTTTGTATTTTTAATTATTAGCTCCTATCTATTTTAACCTAACTGAAGGGCCTGTGTCTGGATAGAATGGCCTCAGGTGATGTGTGCCTGCATGCTAATCTCCGACTTCTCACTGAGCCTTGAGCCCCACTTGATGAGTGGTCATTTGAAATGGCATCGCTACAGCAGTGATGCAATGCATGAAAATAAAGTTATGTGCCGAGGCTATCTATTTTTACTTTTTTTTACTTTTTCCATCATTAACTGTGTTTTGAATTATTGTTTTTATTTATTTTAAATTGATGGTTGGTATCTGTCATCTTATATTTTTCATTTCTGTTTTATAATATGGAAAGGATAATTCAATAAATGTTTTTTTCCTTTAATTATTTTAATTTTTAACTAAGCTATTTTTCACTTCGTTCACATGATCCTCTACTTTTCTTTTAAAAGACCACAATTTTAGAAATGTGTTTCCTGCCGATTGGGGAGGTGTTAACACGTGTCAATATCTGAATAGGTCATGGTGGTATTGTACGGGCTCCGTAATCCTGCTGTAACCCAAAGCAGAAGTAAGCGTTGGTTAGCACGTGAATGGAAATGTAGTGGGCACGAAAACAAATGCAGCAATTTTATTATATTATTATTATTATTATGACTTGGACGTGTGGTAGGCAATTTCCCCAAATCATTAGGAAAGCCAGGCTTGGAACACCTCCGTGTCCGAATAATAAAATATCAGCATGCTATGTTGACACGGCGTGTTTGGATGGTCATCTCCGCAATCTTCTGCGTTTTTATTCGGGGGGCGCTTAAATACTCACAATCATTTCCACCCAAGTTTAAAATGGATTAATATCATTTGAAAACTTATAAAATTATATTCAAGATCTAAAAATTACTTTTATTTAAATCATTATTAAAATGCTATAAAAAAGCTTTATGGAATCGGGCATCATGTGCCTATGGACGTTTAATTGTATATATATCCAATATTTATTTTAATTTTTACCCACCTGATTCACCTCCCTCTAGATGCCTACCTATCGAAAGCAATAGAATGGGTGTCTAATTTCATATCCATGGGTCTCGTAAGCAATGAAAATTTTTTAATGGGTGTGTATTCATTCTCAAATAATTCCAATTTTGTAGCCTCCTTAAATTCATACTGAGATTAACTTTGGTTCTTCATCAAAGAGATAGCGAAAAGCATGAACATTAACCCAGGTATATTACATCATTTTAGCAAAAATTGGAATAGTTAGGATTTTAAATGTCTTTTCATCCACCCGTTATTTGATCTTTTTTCTATGTTGGACTTCTCGAAATCAGTAACGACAAATCTAATAGCTACAATTTTTTTTTTAAAAAAAAACCATAAATAGAGTGTGCATTGGCCATTGAAATCTTCTACAACCATCAAAACTACATTAATTTGAAAATAACTCTATTGCAAGGTAAATTTAATAAAACAGAATCACTAAAAAAAGGACCAGCTTCTAAGGAATGTTTCAAGAATGGTATAGTTTTTCATATTTCCTAAAATTACTTCTTATTGAGAGGTCTCTGTACCAAAAAGAAAAAGCAAAAGAAAAGGAAAGACAAATAAGACAACAAAATGAAGGATTAAAAAGAAAAGAAAAGAAAAGAAAATCTTAGTATCTCTAAACAAGCACAAATTGATGGACATCTTTACTACCTTATCACCATTTGAATATGGCTGTAACGTAAAATTATTTCAACATCTTTTTACTAGTTTTTTAAATAACTTAGATAGCTATATACTTAATGCTATAATTTATATGCGATCATTTCCAATGAAGTTACAAATTTGAGATTTTTAAAAATTTATGCGTGGATAGCAAAATTACCTACTTCAACATTTAGTCTTCATTAATTTGATAATTTTCAACCTATTTTCTATAAAATAGTATTAATTAAAGGCTTTTTTATTCAATGCTGAAAATATTGGAATATATTCCTATGTAACTGGTTTTATTTAAGTACTGGGTGCAATTTATCTATTTGGACCTGCCATATTATTTTTATTAGATGAAAGCTAACTATTATATTATCCTCATTAATCATATAATGATCCTTAAAATCATATTTCTTAGGATTTTGGGTTGCTATAAACCATCTTAGATTTTAATCGAAATAACTTATAGGCTTACAATTAAATATAAGAAGACGTGTAATGATTAATTTTCATTTAATCAAAAAATTGTGGTGGACTTAAATGGAGAGATTTTTAAAAAATGATGAAAATAGTTTTATAAAAGTAATTTTCAATAAGTATGAGTACAACATTTGATATTTTATGTTTCAGAGCTGGATACAAACAAGTGAAAGATCAAAAATCAGAAATTTAAACCCATTCATAGGCCCGCGTATCGAGTATCGATCGTCGTGCTACGACCGACTAACAGACGACTGACTATTCTTCGGCTGGAAAACGGTGCCTTAGGCAAGAATCAAGATTCTCGCCTTGAGCTTTCACGTCTCTCTCTTCCTGAAAGAACCCAGCAGAAGAATTTAAAAGGGGGAAATCTCCTTCGTTTTCATTCCTTTTCTTCTATCCTTCACTCCTCCAATCGACGTAAATATTGGTTTCTATTCATAAACCCTCTCTCCATATTCTTTTCCCGGCGTTTACCCCATTCTTTCGCCCTCTCGCACCAAAATCTTTGTTGGGCATCTGCAAAAATTCATCCTTTCTTGGTTTCTGATCATCTGGGCGCTTGAATTGGACGAATCCTTTTGTGGGTCCGTGGTAAGTTTGGGATTTGTGCCATCTGGAGCCTTTTTCTGTTATTTCTTTCGTTCGATTTTGTTTGCGAGCTGCTTTTGGTTGGTTGTATGAATTTCTCGTATTCTGGTGAGTTGGGTACTTTTAGATTGTTATTGATTGGTCTTTCCACCTGTCGAAAGCAGCTGCTTTTTTCACTATTCTATTAAGGATTCAAGATTGCAGTTTCTGTGTTGACAAAACTGGTTGTTTGCATGTGGGGCCTTCCTTTTCTTCATCAGATTGATTGTTTATGGAACCTTTACATTGTTAGTTGTGCACAGAAAATCTTCTTTATCAGATTGTCCTGACAATTGCAATCAAGCAAGCTGTTTTCTAGTGGCAGCCATTGTGGGAGATGGAGATTCAATATTGCATATTCTGTCGGTGGAGTGACACCCACTAGCTGCGAAGTTGGGATGACTGAGTTGTGCGATGTGACGCCTCTGTCCTGCAGAATGCTGGTATATACTAGAATGTTGCTACTGGAGACTTGGCATTGCCTATCTCCTATCACTGGGGTGGAGTTTAGAAGATACTTGATCATGGGACTGAAGCGCCAATGTAGATTTTATGTGATGGTTGTTTTACAATCAACCTGAAGGCAGAATAGCTACAAAAACAGTACTGGTTTTATGTGGGGGATAATGTTGACTAGTTGAATGGTATGATTGTGACTGGAATGAGGGTGCTAAGTTGGATAAGTGGAACAAAGTATGAGCTGGAAATGAATGCCTTCTAGAGAAGCTAGCAGTAGAACCAATGGTAATGAGATGAGGAAAGTGAACTTAGATGGTTTGGCTGAATAAAGCAATGGCCAAGAATTTTGTTGGTTAGCATTGAATTGGTTCAAGTTCAAGGCTCTTAAAGGATCAGGAAGGCCTAAATGGATGTTATGCTTTAATTTGGAAGTGGCTTTTCAGCAAGCGAAATGACAAATCAGGATTCCTTGAGAATCTGTGACAAGATTTATTATTGATTGATTGATGATTCATTGTATCTATGGTTATTGACATGGAGTTTGCAGCTTTATTCATGATATTTGGAATGAATGCAATTCAAAACATTGAATCAAGTGTTGTTACGAATATGATGAGTAACCAGCCAAATCTCATTGTTTCTCGTATTATTATTGGATATAAAATATAAAATATGTATGTTTACAGGATGAGAATAGGAAGACGCATTAGTGCCAAGAATCTGTGCAGTAGCATCATCAAGTTGGCCCTATGACATACTTCAGATGGAATGGAACTGTGATTGATAGCTGTACATAAAGAGCAGCTTGATTATAGATGGGCTTTAATGGGTATAGACAGGTTGATTTGAGTGTTTATAAATGAAAATTGCCCAAGGATGGGTCGCAGACCATCAAGATGCACTGCTTGGTTTCACTTCAAAGTCCTGCTTCTCTTTCGTAAATGTTCAGACTTCCTGTCATTTTCTTTGGACTCGTCTGTGGTTTTTGCCACACCCCATACAACCATGTGTGAACCACTTTGTGTTTCACAAACATGCAGATGCTGCAGCCATTGAATATTGTTGTCCACATCCCTAAGCTTACAAAGTGAAGGACTCCATGTAAATTATATACGGCTCCATATATATGGCCTTGTTGCAATGTTTGATTTGCAGCCTAGGTTCCACGTGTGTAACTAGGTGAGCTTGGGTTAAAGGAAGTGTTGGATATGATCCATTTGATCAGATATGTAATTTGGTAACTGAGCAAGTACAATGGTATCCTTCTTGTCCGGACAGAACTCAAGATGACATGATGCATTTATAACCGAGTGAGATTGGGATAGGTCTAACAGTTTAACAATTATAGTAGGATTTTCCCAAAATTTATGCCCCTTATTCATGCTTTTCCATGGACGTGCAACAAATGCGATCTAAAAGTTCAATTTTTCGTTTCATCGTAGGTGAATTAAAGATGGAGCAACAAATAAGTACATTTATGAGGTGTCTTTAATGAACTAATCTGACAGTCAGATTGAAGACATCCGATTGATACTCAATAGAGCTAAGGTCTAAAGACTCTAAACATATTGGATATGAAGATCTCCTGTCTCTAAAGATAAGGTTGGGTAATGTTAAGTGGCAATCAGCTCAGTCATTGATGCATCTGGCATCAGTTTGGTTTGTTTCTGGACCACTCCGTGTTAGCCCAAATAAAACCTATTTAAAAAATTGCACAGTAGTGCACTGGGTCCATTCACTTCTAAGGGTTCCACCATTAGTGTTTTTGTAGTTGTCTTGAACTTACGGACCAAATTTTCTCCAGTAGTCTAATTCAGTTTGGTAACTGTTAATTGTTGGATACGGTGGTATGATCTTCTAGATTGAACATATATATGTATCTCTCTCTCTCTCTCTCTATATATATATATATATATAATTTTAAGGCATGCTCAATTAAGAAAAATTGTCAGTGGATACCACACCAGGTGTGGACATTAGGGTAGTAGCATGTGTAAATTGTATTTTTCACTATGCACTCTTTTTTGTGGATGCGTAAATTTAACAGGTAGATGGTTTATGTGCATGATTGAAATGAGAATCCTCCTTTTAGGTGATGATGCCATATTCTCTTCCATGCCACTTGACTTTGATTTAGTTGTCTTGTGCTGGTTATTTTAAAGATTTGATATCATTGCTGGTTATATCACAACTTCATGTGGTCTTTGCTGATGTTTTGAGTACAGAATGAATTCAGTTTCTGTTTCTTGTTTCATTGCATGGACAAATGCATTAATGTTGTTTGTGTATAGATGAGCTCCTATCTCAGTATTACTCATATTGCTAATATTACTTGACAAGTACTGTATTCATGTGCTTCCATATTTTTCAAATCAGTCACAAGTCACAACATAGTCATGAGCCTATTGCTTTTCTAGGCAAAAGTTTAAAAATTCTAAAGTAATCCTTTTTCATTATTTCAGCTCATCAATGCAATCATTAACAAACCAGAACGATCAGTTTGTTTGATGGACTCTGAACTCTTGCATTGCCTCAGTTGAATGATGTCCACAGACCACAAGGGCACAAACTCATCAATCCGATTCAAATGGCCATGGCGTGGAGAATCATCACTAACCACTGGATTGCTTAATGACCCACTTCCTGAGATTGAATTGTCTTCATACGAAAGGCTACCAAGTTCTGGCAGTGAAGGCCCTTCTGGGCTTTTAAATGGTGAAAGCTTGAAGGTAGAAGCAATCACAGATTTGGATCTATTCTTTGGAAGGATATACAGCTATTATTGTGAAAAGGGACTTTGGTGTATTGTCATTAAGTGGATACTCGAGCTTTTGAGTCTTGGTTTCACCATATGTTTTTCTGGGTTTTTCTTATTGTTTGTTGATTGGCATGGTCTGCGCAATGCAAAGTGTGGGATCGATGCAGTTGAATCAGGAATAAAGCCATGTGACCTGGCTAAGGAGGCTCTTCACAGACATCCTTTAGTCCCTTTCACATTTACCAAAGGAATCATTGTTGGATACCTAGGAATATTTTCCATTTATTGGGTCTTTTGCTTTTTGAGGTTTTTTGCACAGTTGAAAGATACATTGGAGACCCGCCATTTCTATTATAATAGGTAAGACATTTATTCTGGTTTTCTTTTGATTTTTAATTTATTAGCAATTATATGGTCCTGTGCCTCAGCAAAATTGGCAAACTCCTGCTTCATTGTTTCATTTGGACTGTAGGGCTCTTGATCTATTAATCAGATGGTAGAATGGATGGGGATGCTTTTAAATTTCCAAGGATGGATGATTCGATCTTTTGAAGTTATCTATGATTCATGGGATCTTTCACTCTAGCAGTTGAGGGAATCATTAATCTACATGTCTCATCAGATCACTAATCTTGCTCAATGAGCTAGGCTCCATATCTCATGTGGGGCTGGAGAATTGACTTTGCTAGATTCAAGACTGTAGTTAGCTGTAATTAATCATGATAAAACATTATTAAATACTTTTGGCTTTGTTTTCTTTCAGTCTTAATGTTACAGATTGTGAAATTCAGACAATGCCATGGGCAGTGATTCTAGAAAAGGTGGTTCAGATTCAAAGATTTCAGCAGCTATGTGTGGTAAAGGATCTTTCTGCGCATGAAGTGGTAATGCGGATAATGCGCAAAGAGAATTACTTGATTGGGATGCTTAACAAAGGGGTGCTTGCCTTTCCAATTCCTCAGTGGCTTCCTGGAGCAGGTCCTGCTGTCAAGTCTGAATCAAATGGGCAAAAACAACATCTAATACTTACTAAGACTCTCGAGTGGACGCTAAATTCATGCATATTGCAGAGCATGTTTGACAGGTATTTAACCATTTCTTCTTCATATATTGGTGCAATGAACTTTCTGCATAATTGTGATTGCTTTTAACTATGGCCTTATAAAGATTCTTGTACCTTTTTCCTTGTTTGTTGCTACTCGAAAAGATTTGAGTTGCTGGATTTAGCTCATTGGGGCCTGATTTGCCAGACTTGTACACAAATTGATTGAATCAAATGGAGTTGCTGTTGGCTGATCAGATCATTGAGATAAAGAAAGTAAATTTATTGGCCTCAAAATCTTAGCAAATGGATAAGCTTTTTGCACATGCCATTTGGCGTCTCTATTTTGAAAATAAAATTCAATTGCTGCTATGAAATGTTAAAATATTGATGCTTTTGCACAGAGTGGTGTATTTAAAATCTAACCTTTTTGAGTAAAATGGTTCATCACTTCACTGGGAGCCTCATTGATTTCAATGCTGCAAATAGAACCTCAACAAAGCTTTTATTATGGTGGTTATCATGTGGCAATATAGAAATCTCAAAGCCGATTTGTGCAAAGGAGGCTTTTTTTTTTTTTTTTTTTTGACTCTTTTTTGTCCAAATGAACATGGCATATGGAATATGTTGATAAGGGTTAAACAACCATATCTAGCACAAATGTGTTTAAATAATGAAAGGATATTAAGTATTCGTTATTTATGAGAGGATGTAAATGTAAGTATACATTATTTATGTAAGGATGTAAAATGTAACTATACATTTTTTATGTAAGGATGTACAACATAAGTATGCCGGATATAAAACAACCATTTTAGCAATTAGTTGAGGTATGTCAGTATACATTATAGTCTAGGGTGATGCAGAATTCAAGTTAATGAGATTGGGTAATTATTTTGATCTGTTTATTCCACTTTCTTTCCCCCTTATTAGACTGCCAAACCACTATTCACCAAGACACCATGTTATTGGCATAAGCTGCATAAGCACAGCATTGCTTCAAGAGCCCATCTTTAAAACGAAATAACAACAGAAAAAAAAAAAAAAAAAGAATTAGGAGGAAAGAAAGAATAGACCAGAAAGGATTACTATAATCCCCATATCTGTTAACTTGACATGATTTTTTGCCCCTTGACCTTCATTGACAACCTTTTATGTTTTAGCCTAATGCATGTTACCCTGCTTCCTATTAGGAAGCTAGTTTCTAGAGGTTGGAATCCAATTTTGGCTTTTGATTATCTTTCATAAATGCCTGCTGGTTTGAAAGTGACTTCTTTTAAAGCTGTTAAAGCACATTTTGGGGGCCTGTTTGGTTTTCCTAGCAAGAGGTACTGTTTTTCCTGAACAAAGTTCAAGAAATTCTTTCTAGGAAGTGTGTACTTGAAAATGTATATTTGACAGGCATGCACGAGGAAAAAAGTTTCTTGGGGGAAGGTTTAGATGGTCTATGTTTCATATCCAACTGTCCCTATATTGTGTCCCATAGCAGTTTCTGATCATCTTGATTTTTGGATTTGTTTATTAGCATAAGCTGTTTTAAGATTTGGATGGAGTGGATTGATCACACATGAGAAAGCTTCCTTAATTTTGTTATGTAGCCTCCTTATATTGTATATAATTATGCCTCCTTCCTTAATTTTGGGATGCAGAGAAGATTTCCTTGTAATATACATTCATTTGAAACTAAAAGCTTGGGACTATTGTATCTGGTAATAGATGGAATATGGCTGTCTAGAAATCATGTATATAATTATGTATAATAGGTGCTGAAAATCAGAATTTCCATCAAATGAGCTACGAATTGCAAATGTTCAAACACAAAAGAGTTAATGTTGCACTCTTAATCTGTCGGAAGTGTATAAGAAATATGAATTTGTGAAATAGCAGCAATTTACATCTTCCTTTATATGCGAAATTGTCTTAATTTTCAAATCAAAGATCATGACGTCATTTCTAACTTTTATGAAAATCTTAGATTTATCTATTAAATCTTACATATGTGCATTTGCCTTTTTATTTTTTTTATGAAAATAACCAATCTAGTGAGTAACTTTTTAAAGTTATTTGACAGAGAGAATGCTTTAGTTTCCATGGTACATGGATAGGGATGAGAGTGCTCTCTGCATAGGTGTCCAAGGAAGTTATCAATTTTATGATTGCATTTTGTAAAATCAAAATTTTGGTTGTTAGCCAAATATATTTAACTTAGGCAAGTAATTCAGGATTAAAACACCAAAAGTTATTCTTCTTTCAAAGTCAAACAAGTTAAAGCTTTTCTAAAAGGTGTGAACTAGCACAACACAAATACACACATATCAAATTAGAAAGAATGTTCATAATATATTTTACCAAAGTACTGCCACCCAAAAGCTCGTAAAGGAGATTTCAGTGAAGTTCTTTTGATGAAGCTGTTTGAAATGCAAAATAGGCTCTTTTAGACTTCAAACTTTGTCAAAGTTTCTTATAAATTTTGCGGGTGTTCAGCTCGACCATACTAGCTTCATGTGGAATACTTTCCGCGAAGAGTTTTCCGAGAAGGAAATCTGAAGGAAGATCCATGTAAAGCTGCATGTTGGTTTTTGGGTAATAGTTGTCTGTAGAAAATTTTGTGAAAATGCTTTTTAAGCTTCAAGGACTTCTCTCTCAAAGAACACAATGCAGAACTTCCTAGAAAGCCATTTTAAGACTTTTTATAGAACTTTCCAAGCTTCCTAGGTGTTTAAAAATGATTCCTCTGTGGTTTTTTAGAAGTCCTTCTTCATTAGGAAAGGCACAGAGAACATCATCAAGAAGCCAAAATAAGCGTTTTTCCTCTAGGAATTTATTGGCAGCTTTACTAAACAATGTTTTTGTCTTGTTTTGCTTACAATCATTTGATTCTCTAATTGGGACTGCTCACACAGTACATTGGATAATTCACTCATAAGTCTATCTGCCCACGAACACCTCTCGATATTCTTACATGCCTTTATTCCTTCTTATCTTTGTAAGAGTTGTGCTTTGCCAATTTTTTGCCCCTTCAAATTGCTAAATGCCTCAGCAAGCATTGTTCGAAATTGATTGCATTACAGACAAAAATAAATTGATAAATAAATAAAAACAAAGTCCATCAACTGATTATCTTATGCAATTTTCTTTTGATTTACATAGGCATGCATCAAGGTGCAGATTCGTTTGGGTTACCTAAATTTGGTTCCATCTAGTCCTGTGAGTTTGAATTGTTGGGACAAAGATCTTAAAGTGTAGCTGTTGAATTTTGGCGAAAAATTATTATCTGAATTGAGATGGATTGGTTTCGGGGTGACACTCTTGGTTGCTTGAACTTGGGGTGAAACTTGGGCCATTTTGATTGAAAATTGAACAAAGCCCAAGGTGATCACTTAAATCAACCCTAGCCCAATTGGTTTCAAAAGGCCTAACTCAATCTGACCTAAAATGTGAAACTCTTAGCTGAAGCTCAATCCAACAGAAACTTGGTTGATAATTGGGTTGGGTTAAGTCAGATTGGCAATCCAAATACTCTAGCATACAAAACTCACCCCTTGGATAACAATAAACTTCTGTATATGATCAAGAGAAGAAAACATTTCATCATGTATTAAATCTTCTAGTAGTTAAAATATAAATTACTATGATTCCATCACATAGTTAGCCTCAGCTGAGATTTTTGACTTGTCAATAAAGAAACTATGGACATCCAAGCTAGAACAAAACTGAGTTTTTAAATTCAGATACTACCTGTTAAGGTATGATCAATAAAGAAAATGACCTCTGGTCATGGTTATGCATTCTATTCAATTAGTTCAATTCGAGAGATGCCTCTGTGGTTCATACTAGTCTTTAAACCTTCACTGTTGGTTACCATTAATAAATAAATAATAGCAGTACAATGAAATGAAACAATTCACACTAAACGGCAGTATAATTATTTTGTCTCCAGCTCTACTGAGTTTAAGCCTAAACTCTTCGGCCTCATTTTCAAGCATCGAATTGTTATTTGCCCATTGTCTTCTCAATCAACCAGGACATCTAGAGGCACTGATGAGTTAGAATATATTTATATTGCTCATTGTCTTCTTGACCAACTCCTGGACATCTAGAGGAACTTACATGTTAGTAGATTTTTATAAATTTATTGAATATATTTACATGCAGAGAAGATTACCCACCTGTTATAGGTTTTCCCAAAGTTGACACTTCAATATCTGTCTACAGAAATTTTTGTGTCCGGAGGGATTTCATCAGCAATCCTAATGCATTAAAAAAGAGGCTAATGGCAGTTGGGTTCGGGATGCTTCTCATTTCTCCATTCCTTGTAATTTTTATGCTGGTGTATCTCTTCTTGAGACATGCTGAACAATTCTATAATCATCCAAGCATAGCATCATCTCGGAGGTGGTCGAATTTATCAAAGTGGATTTTTAGAGAATTTAACGAGGTATGGTTCATTTACTGCATCAGATCTTGATCCATATTTGTATATGGTTCTGAGGATTGAGTTGTAACCCTTGATCTCTGATCTGAGCTTCTTACTAATTTAATAACTTCAGTTATGTCAACTTTGTTGTCACATATTTCTGTTTTTACTGATTTTTCTGTGATTATGCTGGAAACTTTTCTTTATAAGTTCTTAGATTTAACACTGCAAAGACAAATCTGTTTCACCCCTACATCTCTCATTTTCTTTCTGGACCATTTTCTGTGAAAATCCATGCTATTGGTAATGATTTTAAGAATATCCAAGTGTTGATTTCTGAGTTGATTATCAGAGTCGATGAAGTTCCCATGAGTTTCTCCTCAACAGTTCTCAGCTGTTTCTGTTATATTTAATTCCTTTTTTTTTTTTGGCCTAAGATTATCTTGAAGCTTGTAACCTAGTTCAAATTGAAGACCAGACATGTTATAGGTTAATCTGTTCAAGTAGGGAATGATATCATCTTTAGGTCGCAAATAGTTGCTTCTTTTCATGCATTGATTTTGTCATATTTTGACTTATGTTGCTTGTGGCATTTCAGGTTGATCATTTGTTCAGACATCGGATCGACAATAGTGTTGTACATGCTGCTGAGTATCTGAAGCAATTCCCTTCGCCTATTATTAATCTGATTGCCAAATTCATTTCTTTTGTTTCTGGTGGCTTTGCTGCCATTCTGATTATCATTGCTTTCCTGGAAGAATCTCTACTCGAGGGTCATGTAATGTCTTATCTCATTCCAACATGATACTTTACATGCAGAGGGCTCATAATATCTTAAGCCTTAAAACCTTTTCTGTCTGCTGATGTTCCAATCTCCACATGTCCAGCACATCATCTGATGATCCTGTGGCTGTATGAATGTTGTAACTGCCACTCCACCTCCAAAGTTGTCCAGTTCCTTGTATAAGGGGGAAAACATGTTTCCTCATTTCTGTTCCTGAATTCACTGCATCATTTTACGGTTTTAGGATGTTTCTACAAGTTAGATCAGGGACTTACTGATCCATTATGAAGCCATCAGCTCAAATATTCTGAAATCTGGATCACCAAACTTGAGGCTCACATGTATGGTGTGGGACATCTGCAAGCAGCACATTTTCTGAGGCTTTGAACCTTATACATGCCTTATTCTAATTCATTCACTTTAGTGCTGGAAAAATCTACCAGTTCAATTCTTATAATCCTAGTGTCTTAATTTGATACGCAGATTTTCGGTCGCAACTTGTTTTGGTATGCTGCAGTTTTTGGGACTGTGACAGCTATCAGCAGGGCTGTGATAACCGATGAGTTTCAGGTACTTGATCAAGAAGGGGCAATGTCACTTGTTGTCCAACATACACATTATATGCCAAAGAGATGGCGTGGAAAAGAAAATACTGATTCAGTCCGGATGGAGTTTGAAACTCTGTTTCAGGTAGGCATGCGTTTTCTTGGTTTTGTTCATTTATAATATTCTGTGTGTAAGAAACCAGTTAATTTCTTTATAGCCATCTAATTGACCTCAACAAGCCCTCTTTATGAATAAAATAGGGTATTAGATGTGAATTTGGTTTACACAATTTTGGATCAAGATAATGTCTGAAATCTTTAATCTGATACACTGTCAAGTTAGGTTTTGTTTGAGAAAAGGTTAAGTTGGAAATATCATAGGTATTGGTATGGGGTTAGAAGAGGCCAAGTTGGATTGGGCTGGTTCGAATTGTCTATATCAGGATTTTGGGTTTATAATAAACAAAAGTATTCCATACTTCTAAGGTTCCAAAATTGTTTAGAATTGTTTCTTTTTGGGTTAATCTGTGCTTCACTATGTGGGTACCAATGCTTGAAATAGGGATATACACTGATTTCTTAAGGTTTATATAAAGTATATAGGTCGTTGATATCAATTTTGGGGAAATATTATGGAAATATTGAGAAAAGGAATTTTTCAGTGAAACTTTAAGAGATGTCTGAGGGCCTAGACACATTTGAAACAACATAGATATCAATGGCCTCCATGTATATGGTAAAGAAAGAAGAGAAAAAGGTCAGATGCATGGATCAAAAGCCAAAAACCAAACTTGGATTTTTATTTCCTATAATGCAAGGTACATTTTGTTGGTCCATCTATCAGATTTAAGACCTGGATCAACATGTTATATTCCCACATGCAGTTTGGGTGCATCAGGTCTTTTGAGAAATGATACATATGGGACCCAACTTTTTATATTTCTTGCAAGAATGTGCAGCCAATTTACTTAGTATATTTTTATTACTATCATGCTTTATGGCCCTTCTATGTTCAACATGCAGTATACTGGGATGATGTTATTGGAGGAGATGGCCTCAATCTTCCTCACGCCAGTTTTATTAATATTCATTGTACCAAAGGTATCATATTGGCCTGCTATCAATGGACTTTTGGGACCATTCACCACTACCGTGGATCTGACATATTTTATATGTTGTCTATCAGTGTGTTGATGGCATTTTGCAGTTCATTTCAGATTTCACAGTAGGTGTTGAAGGTGTTGGTGATGTTTGCAGGTAAAAAACTCTGGTAATTCTATTTGTGCAGCTCAAGATGTAACTCCAAATACTGTGACATGAGTCAAACTTATGATGCGCATGTTAGCCATGGCCATGCTGAGATATACCATGAGACCAACAGTTGGATTCAAAGTCACAATATCAACCTTAAGGCGCCCACCCTCCCCCTCCTCCCCACCCCCCACCCCCCCCAACCAAAAAGTAAAAAAGACCTGCTGAGTAGGATAAAATTCTATTCTTTAGCAATCATATACACACCTTTAGATGCGTATGGTTCCTAAAATCAGATGTGCAGAACCTGGGGGCAATTCATTAGTGAAGGGCCTCATTATTATCACCAAGTCATTGCATTGCATTGTTGGGCTCAACTAATGCGAGGGCTATATTTTCATAGTTCATGTAGATGGATATTCATGTGTTTCATGTTGCGTGTCATGTGTCTGAGTTGAGAGTGCCAATTTCTCTGATGCAGTTTGAGTACCTTTAACTTTAGAAGTCATGGAAATAGCAACTATGGCTCACCGCATAATGCTGCACGAAACCAAAGAAGTTCTCAGGGGAAAATGGAGAAATCATTCTTAAGGTACAGAAAGTTTACTTTTCTCATTGTATTTGCATGGTTACATTTGTTAAGTGACAAAGAATGATTGGAAGTTCTTGTGCATCATCAATCTCTTGCCTTGCCTTCTATCATTACCATTGCCTTGAAAACCTTTATGCAAACCCTCTCTCTTATGAGATGACCCAAACTACTCTCATATTATTGGACCATTTTGTTCCCTATGAAAAATCAGTACGTCAAATAATGAATGCTTGGCAGTGGTTCTTTTCATCTTGCACATTTATAGGACATTAAACCTGTAAGCATAACGAAAGCTTGCATCACATTCTTGATGAGCATTACACTGCTTTAGATCTGACAACCAGGGGACACGGGTGGTTCCTTCACAGTTTAGTTCCTTCATGAATGATAGAAAGCTATCCTTATCATTGCCATCAATTGATTAATTCCCTTCATATGCAGAACTCAGACAGATTTTTGTTCTTTTCTTAGCTTCAATTATTTATTCCAATGCTTTCCAGCCCTTACGGGTGGAGTGGTCTAGTGATGGGTTTGGGGGTGTTGATCATGGGATCTAACAGAAAGGCTAAATTCACATGCATCATTATCACATAGTAGTCAGCTGTAATGCACATTAGCAAATCATCATTTTTGAGTTGCTAAAATGAAATTTCTCTTTACCATTCATTTATTACATGAGTCTTATACAAGCAGAACAATGGATGATATTTATATCTAGAATTTCCTTGAACTAGATGGTCGACAAACAGGGTCGTTTTATCTATGTTGTAAGTATGTGTCTAGCATTAGTCTCTAGTTGTGCATCTATTCAGAAATCTATTTCTTTCCCTCTCATGCAGTTTTCAGAGCAGCTATCCTATGTGGGAACCAAACACTCAAGGCCAGGATTTCATTTTAAATCTTAGACATTTCAGAGAGGAGCAGATGCAATGCCATGAAACCCAACAAACATATTCACCAACCCGACCAAGGCAGCCGACCCTGAATTCAAGAGGTCGCAGTGAAGCACATGGCCTCTGCTATCCAGGGCCTATTCCTCGAAATCCCTGTAATTTGGATTCTCTTTGGTCAATTACTGCTGATCAGAGGACGCATCCTTATTTGCTTGACTGGTATTACACAATCCAGACCTCACTTGCAGATGAGAATTCAAGGGGCAGGCTACCTAGACCCTCAGCAGCAGTCCACAGGCGAACCAGTGGCTTCCAATTTCCATGCCAAAATATAACAAGTGAACCAATATATGAAGAAAACTGGGGCTTCCCACTTGAGGATCGGATGCGGAGTCATTATCAGGCATCTACATCAAGCCAAATCTTCCAGGACAGCATGCCTCAGCAACATGATTCAGATCATTTGGGTAATTTGACTAATAGTCATTGGTGGGATCGAAGTGATCCCAAGTCAACTGCTGAGCCTGAAGCCAGTTTTCTTGAGCCACCATCATTTGGTCGTCATGATCAGGATCATCATTATGATAACTTCTCAGATGCAAGTGGGCATGAGCAACTGGGAAGTTTGAATTGGAAAAATCCTAATGCATCTTCATTCATGGATGATTGTGACAAAGATGATGGAGTATTCAATCTGCCATTCAACGATGTTTACACAAGGCCATTAAAAATCTCTTCCAATAGAAAGGTGCCTCAATCAGAAGATTATCAATAGCATTAATGGGTGGACACTCTTTTGTGATCCATTGCAAATGTTTGTGCTTTACTTGCCACACTGCTGATGAGCTGCATGGGCCATGTCTTTCAATGATGGGCATTATTGGTGTTGATGCAACAACAGTATAGGTGTTGTGATGCGCCCATTCAAGACAAGTAGCTTGACACAAATTGATTGATCCATAGACCCACAATCTCTGACATGCCTCAAAATTCTCCTTTCAAAGTAATTCTTAACTTTGGCAGTTGAAGCTGAAAGTGGCGGATAGCTGACAACTTGATGTTATAAGAGGGAGGCCATATCGGATGAATTGGCTGGCTGTCTAAGCATGGGTCCCACTCTTACTGATTGCATATGCTCATGTAACCTATGCTTTTTGAAGCATCAGTGCACACTCATTGGCAACACAAAATTTGGAATTCTTTTGTACAGAATTGTCATTATAGAGACATTGTATATCTTTCACCTTTTAGATGTGAATGTGGTTGCTGATGTGTGACAGCCAAACATGGCCACTCATTGTCCCCCATTAAATACAAAACATTGCTTTTGACACATTCCCGTCTGCATGGAGATTTTTACGGCATTTTTCCTTACCGCATTTGTTTCACTTGATTAATTCATTAGGTTGCTTGTGCACCGATTTGTCTATTGTTCCTGCAACTGGTGTAATGGATGGGCTTAGTTGCCATTTAGGTTATCTTTAATCCAACCTAGGAAAACAAGCCTTATAAAAATTTTATTAAAACCTTGCTTGTTACGGCTTGCAAAAACTGCTGATAAATCAATTTTCATAGATAAGCTTGTTCTTATTGGCTTATAAAAATCTTATCTTTTCTGAATATGTTTAAGGTTGTGTAATTCCTGATTTACCAACAATTTCTTTATGCTTACAAAATATCCCAGCTTTCAAAAAGCTTCTAAACGTATAGCTGTTCTGTTTTCTAAAATCCTTTAATGCCTAGAGTTTTCATGTGGGAGTTCTATTAAAATACTGGTTATTTTTAAAAAAATGCTCAACAATGTTTAATAGTTCGTAGAATTTTTAGCTTCAGCTAGTGTAGCTTATTAGTTTTAAGTTGTTTACTTTGACTGTATCAAATAATTTTTGCTTTTATTTGGTCCTTTCAAAAGTCCAGAGAGAGAGAGAGAGAGAGAGAGAGAGAGTTGCTTGTTTGCAAGCTCCTGTCACGCATCCCCCACTCACATCACTCTGCCCCACTCCTACTACTACGGCTCAGAAGCAACTGAAAATCCCTTGTGAAATGCTAAATTTCATTGCTTTTGAAAAATGAGGTAAAATCCCTTGTGAAATGCTAAATTTCATTGCTTTTGAAAAATTAGTTAGAGCTGACCTAGTCGTTGACATTGATCATAGGTGACGAGACAGGATCAGTTAGAGCGGTCACTCTACTTGATGTGGAGCTAGGTGAGAAAATGGATCCTGAATACTTCGTTTATAATATCTAAACCGTTCGTTTTCCTTTATTCAAAAGTAATAATAATAATATTATGAGTTAAAAAATAAAAACATTAATTAATTCATGTGAACTTTATGAATACAAATGCTTAAATATCCATTTTTAAATAAATATGACTCATTCAAATATTATATTATTCTATTTTTTAAATATCAATTTATTTTAAACATATTGTATGGATCTTATTAAAAGTATAAATAATATTATTAAGAAAAAAATATCGACATACATCGAGTAACATGAATTTATCACAACCTTACAGTTCTACTCTCTTGAATCAAGCGAATTTATCACAACTCTCACAGTTTTACTCTTTGAATCGAAAGTTATTTTATCGCAAAATATATATATATATATATAGATATAGATATATAAACAATTCCAGGCCAACAAAAAATAAAGGTTGAAAATTGTACAGGAACCGTCATTCATTACATAAAGCAGTAATTATCAATTGGTCTTCACAACACAATTTCGATCAAGATTAGACAAGCAGCCACAACACGCTTCTTTGTGTCCAATCCTAGCCATGTAATACTCTCTACTTGAAAGGTTGATTGAAGCACTCTGTTAGCAGCTATACAATTTGAGAACAATGGAAAATTGAAATGGATCACTTAAACATTTTCCTGCACGACCTGGAGTAAATACAGACTTCATCAGTGCATACTATTGTTCCTAACACCATATAATTGCGCTTCTAGACGCTGTGTCCATGTGCTCAACCAGCATGAATTGCAATAATAAGCTTGGAAATAGAAACAACCGACTTGCAGCTTATCATTTTACTAACAAGGGGTAGCAACAAAATAGCAGCTAGCGTTCCTCCAAAATCCAACTCAAAGAACTAATGGATCATTGATTTTTGCAATGCCAGCTTTATCAATCTAATTATTGCAACTTCGGTTGCAAGCCCATTCAAACACAACCTAGAAGACATCCAAAACAGTTAATATCCAGAGAAGCTCCAATACATTATGTTATATCATTTTACCTTTCTCCTCCTGTCTCTGTCTCTTTCTCTGGCCTTGTCCCTGTCAAGATCATCTCTTTCCCTACTTCCACTCTTCTCACGCTCCCTTCTCCCTCTTTCGCTTTCTGCGTCATGGCTTCTACCCCTATCACGGTGCCTGTCCCGTTCCCTGTCTCCATCATTTTCCCTTTCCCTTTCCCTGGACCTATGGAGTGGGCTGTGGCTGCGGTGCCGCTTCCTTGAATCACGACCTTCGTCATGTCTGTCCTTCCTCTCCATAGATGTCCTCTCTGCAGTTACAAAGACAGGAGTGAGTCCTGCTGCATACAATAATTATAGTCAAGAGCTAAGCATCCATTAAATGCAGTGTGCTCTTTCCTTCAACAAATGTTTACAAGTGTAGGAAAGGCATAAATAAGGGCAAATTAAAATAAATAAAAAAGGCGCAAATACAAATGTGAGTTTCATTCGATGAAAAAAGTACAAATGTGAGTTTCAATTTCGGTTGATACAAAAAGAACCGTAGACACAGCTTGAATGGCATGATGGTGACTAGAAGTGTAACCCACCCACAAGAATTGATGGAGACAATTTGAAAGCATCCATCTCAATTCTTTTCAGTTCTGAATCACAGGTGGTGTAAAAATTAGATCGTATCATCTCATTCACTTAAAGATTGCATTGGTCACATTCTTGCATATGAATTAGACTATCAGAAAAGCCTCAGGTTCAGCCATATGAGAATAAAGTTCCACAATACAAAAGTGAAACAAACAATTTCAACTTCTGAGCAGTATGCTTACTATTTCCAGAAACATCTTCATTTGAATATGATAAACCAAACTCGGATTGTAGCCGTTTCCGGTGCATTGCCACTTTCCTCTCTATCTCTTCTGAACTCCTCAAGCCCCGTTCCTCAAGTGATTCCCGGTATTCCATCACGGCAACCTCTAAACGCCTCAACTTTTGCCTAAACAACAAAATCAATGTTACCCCAAGTTCTATGGATTTCATCATAATTCAAGTGACATGAACAAGTTTATTTTAGAAGCATCAGTCACAAAATCCAAATGTAACATCAATTAAAACCAATATGGAGTTGAATTGAAATTGAAAAAACACATTTCCGTGCCTTCTTAGTTTTGAATGCCAGGAAAAGTTATCAATTTGAGTTTTCACTATCTTTTGATCAGCTGCTTTACAACATGAAAAAGGCAGCTTAATATGCAGATGAAGGCAAGAACTATGCAGCAGGATCACAAACAAACCTATGTTCTTCATTCATGCTGCTGTCAGGATGAAAAGGAATGCTAGAATCAGTGGCCACTTCATGTCCATCATCAGCCGTACTGGGACCATCAGTAACATTCTCACTTCCAGAAGAGTAGCTCAAACCCAAACCACTAACACCCTTCCTATCTTCATCATCACTGGCATCATCATCCATTGCCCACTTAGAAACTGGCAAAACAGGCTCCGATTTTTCTTTGCTCTTTCTAAATGCTTTTAGTTCAGGCTGTGGAATTGTCAGGGTTTCAGCCAAAGGTGCAGTCGAATTTTTGCCATGTGACTGCATTGTCTCATCCCCATGTTGGTTCCATCCTGATGATGCCAATGGTTCCATTCCACTGTCAGTCCCCCTGTGACCAACATTGTCATCTCTTGAATATTTACTTGAATTTGAATGGCTTTGTCCGTACATCATATCATCATCCTGGTCATAGCCCCGCTGCTTTTCTGCCTCCTCCAGGTTAAGCAATCTAGCAACCATCATTTCCCTCCCACCACATAGCGATAACCCATTATGTCTACAGCGCCTTTCCAGCTCACCAAGAGGGAGATTTAGCAGCTCCTTCCTGGCTGCTCCCTTCCCCATTGCCAATGCAGCATCTTGATTTGACTTATTTACTTCCAGTGTATTTTCAGTAGAAGGCTTGTTCTCAATTTCAGGTGCATCACCACATATAGAATGAAAAGGGATGACACCGGAGTTACTTGATCGAAGAAAAGTTGCTCGTAGCCCATTCACATATGCATCCGAAAAGAGGAACCAGTCTGACCATACTTGCAGAACCTTCAGAACTCGTTCCTGAAGAAATCTCATAAATCAAATTCTGAAGTTAGAAAAAATAAAAATAAAAAAAGAAAGAAGGAGAAAACTGCTGAACTTGACACCGGCTAGCACTAATCAAGATGGACTTTAGATTTTTCTCTCCTATAGAACGTCCATGTGAGATCCAAACATTCATCAAGTGGTAGCATGCAGATGGATAAGAGTTGGCTCCATGTAGGGAAAACCAATCAGTGTTTCAGCTGCAAATGTTTATCAAATGTAGCAGTTGATTATTCAATTGGCCATTTCATTGCATGCAATCTAGCTGGCTAATAATCAAGCAAATAACTGCAGCAGTCAGGGTTGCAGACCATGGCGCAAAATTGGTGGAGCAATATGAGTATGTAGATTTGAAGCATGCCAGATTGGGAAATCTGAGGTTAGAAAAACTCGAGATCTTAATCTCACCAAATCCCTGCATAAAAAAACATGACTAAGCTTACCTTCAGGGCTTCTGCAGTTATCCTCCCTGTAATGCTTCTATACAAGTCATTGAAGCTTTCCATTATGTCGGGTAGAGTTGCTTCAAATTTTGTACGGTACGCAGATGCATTCTTTACAGGAGCACTACTATTGTGAAGGATGTCAGACACCAGCATAAGCCTTGCAACTTTTGTTGGTATAGGAGTTTCTTTAAGTGTCAAAGACTCAGTGAGAACCTCAACCACCTGGATACACAAGGAAAACAAAGTTGTAGGTTATTCAGAATAAAGAAAGCCTCACAAAGAGCAATCTGATTTTTAACAAATCTAAAGTTTACACTAAAGCCCATAGAAATGTCATACCAAAAATTCAATTGAATGAGTACAAATCTAAAATGCCCTAAAAATCATAGGCAGTCTGCAGATATTCCTCAACAGTCCAGGCTGAGGTTTTCCCCAACTACACAGGTTTGTATGATGCTTTGCCCTTGTCCATGACAGTTAGTTAAAGGGCCAGCTGATGGTAACCTAAGCCATAATAAGGTTTTCCAACATTGCATTGCCTATGCCCCGGTTATCATGTAATACCAGCATATGAAGGTCTATAGAGCATAATGAATGGGGGCCCTTTGGATGAGTAGAATCATCAATAAGAAGCAATTGCATCACATCATCAAACTTCAATGGGAATACCAAGATGACAGTTCCAAAGTGCATTTATTTGTCAAGGCAAGTGCTTGAACATTCAAAGCCTGGATCTTTTTCACAGCCTTAGTGTGTTCTTTCACTACAGCACCAGCATTACCTCACCAGCAGCATCAGCATTATCTAAAGCAAATCCCATAGCTTCTTTTATCTGCCCCCTCTCCAATGTCAATGCCCTCAACATATCCTCAAATTCATCCCGCTGAGGATCTGTGAGCATCTGTTCCAGTTCCACGCGCTACAGAAATAACAGGCAGCACAGAAGCAATGCCAAATTAGCATTATAGTTTTTTAAAAAATTTATTCATTTGCATTGCAATACCTGATATGGTGGAACTGCTAACTATACAGTTATTTGTTTTAAGGCTATACATATACAGAAATTTTCAGTAAAGACGAGGCTGGTATTTCATCTGTCCAATAGAATGGTCGCCACTTACCCTGCTTCTTCCTGCAGCAAAGGTCGTACTGGATTTTTTCTCACGCTCTGGACTCTTGGTAGCTGGTAGAGGAGGTGGTACCCATCTGGATAATGGAGTAGCAAAAAATAAATGGATCATTAAGTAGTTCTATTAATCTCAACATTCTGAATTCTCCAATAGTCCCTGTTCCAATAGTTCTATTAATCTCAACAAGAGTAGCTCGATTTTTATACCAGTATATACATAATAATAGGTGACCATAAGAAAATGGTTGTGCATGACAGCAAAGTTGCCATATTGACTTGCATGGCCATGCAAACGGATTAGTACACATGCAGCTAAATCAGTAACAATAATTTCTGAAAAATAAGAGATCAGATGAAATCTTGCTGGAATTCACCTCCCACTTCCAGTAATCATTATAAAAGGCTCTGTTCTCCACCTCTGAAGGGTATCACCCTGAATCCACATCAACAGAAATTTAGTCAGCCTAGCAATATGTACATGTCTATCTTCCTGTTCAAACTTTTGGTTGTCAATGTAAGAATGACATCAAGGATTCGGATTTGCAATGACAAGTATAACAGTATGTACCTGAGCAAATGAGTACAGCCTCCACACATAGTAAGTGTGCTCCTTAGATCCAAGATCAAATAAAAAGTTAAAAAGAGGATTTCCACGACCTCTTTCCATTATAGCTTGCTCGAAAGCACACCCACCATCAAGGACATGCAGAGCCATTGTGTCAATAACATGACAGAGGTGATCATCCTCAGGTGGAACAACCATTATATCAGGAACATTTGGAGTGAGCACCTAAACACAAAATCAACCATCATTACCATACAAAACAAGAACAGAAAAAATCCAAACATTCACTACATGAATAGAAATACATCTAGAAACAGCACAAACAAATATGGGTTTCAATTGTCCACCATCCTATGATAAAAATAACTCCTCTACATGATAAGGAAAGTGTGCACCTTTCAAGAGCATAAAAGAGAGAGTATGCAACCACATGTAAACTTCAATTTAAAAAGACATTTACTACATTCTTTTTGGCTCCACGATGGGAGGAGACTTTTCTTCCATAAGCAGTCTGTCAATTGCAACAAGCCAGCATGCAAGCTGATAGACAAGTTTAGGAATATTTTTGCAGAAAGTTTTCAAATTCTTTGTACCTACAAAATTTCACAACATACACCAGAGAGGCAGAAACCTAAAGGCCATAAATGAGTTCAAATAACATAAAATACAAAATATTGAAGTGACACTATAATTGGTTCGATTGACATACCAATTCAGAGTTCTGGTTTGGCACAGTAGTAACAGGTGGACCATCAGGACCAGACAAGATAACTGTAGCGCCCTGCAAATTAGAATATTGTACAAGTGTCACTATAAGGCTGGCCAAAAAGGATACCTAGCATACTCTTTTAAAGTAAATAATAGAGAAGACAAACATAGAGATTCCCATTTCAAATGTAGAAATTGCCTCAATGCATCAGCAATAGGGGGAAGAAGGAAAAACAACATCCATGCAGGTCAAGCTGTCAAGCGACAAGTTGGGACATCTACCAACCTCCTTACTTCGGATTGCCATTTGCCCTGGTGGAGGTGCAGGCAAGGCCTGTGATGGTAGAGAGACAGACTTTCCCCACCCAATCTTCAACTCGTATTCATAGACAACCACCCCTGGAAGTCCACCAATAATTGCACAAATAAAGAATTAGAATCTGAAGAAATAAAGATCAAAGCAAGCCTTTAATAAAATATGCACATGGATATGTTGTAAACCCAAGGAATCAGGGATGTCAAAAGTTTGCCAGATATGAGCAGATAGCATATTTCCATAAGTGTGCCCCAATTCAAGGAACCCAGGGAAGGTAATTGTGGTAAGGAAATTTGTTCCCCATCTACAATGACGCCTTTGATAACATTATATTTAATGGACCAAATGACCTGAGTTTTGCCCATCATTAAGTTTTGAAAAGTAGATTGGACCAGTCAGCTCAAGTGGTCCAATCGGTTTTCCTGTAAAACTCTGTACCAGGGGAAGTTTGCCTCATCCAAGAACCCCAGTTGATGAGTGAATCAACCTGCTAATTGAAAAATACTGTTCTCAACTATTAAATTAGTCATCTATCTCAGTTAATGTCAAAGTTTTTTTGTTTTCAAAAAAAAACTTGGACAACAGTCCGGGGTTCAAATGATAGCATTGCCATTTTGTCACCCAAATTTAAGTCCAATAGGGACCTGACCAAACTCAGAGCAGGCAAACAGCCAACCCAGCCAGTTGACAAGGTGAATCAACCTTATAATTGAACAATACTATTCCAGAAAAACTGCATCAGTCATCTGTCTCAATAGAGATTAATGTTTTCAGCAAAAACTTGGACAAAGGTCCAGGGTTCAAATTATAGCATTGCCAATTCGTCGCCTAAATTTAAGTCTTAGAGGAAACTGATCAAACTTCGGACCAAAGCCATAAAATGCTTGTCACTAACCAAGACAAATGGCTAAGATTTTAACATAGCATTTACAAAAATGTATCCCATACATGAAAATAATATAAAAATCTTCCCAAAATAATTTCTAGATCTGTCAATACCAACTAAAGAAACCAGAATAATCTGCATCCTAACCTTCTAACTCCGTAGCAACATGCAGATAATGTTATAATTAAATCACTGTATCCAAAAGTTTCAAAATAATCAAGTTCAGAAAAATAAAAAATAAAAAGGCATGCAACACCCCTTGTCTTCTCAGTTGTGATTGATAAGCAGACTACTTTCTGATAAATAAATGGAATCAACAGAACAAATAACCTAAGACAACTAGATGAAGGGCAATATCACACACCTTGCATTTCATCTTTTGCAGCCTGACCATCTGCTCTATTCATAAAAGCAACAAATCCACAGTTTCTTTGCCGCCTTCTCTCCTCTTCTGTCCGAGGCCACATTATTTTCACACTAGCTATGGGCCCAAAACGACCAAAGGTCCTCAAAAGAAAATTCTCATCCACCTAACAGGTAAAACAATATGCGCAGATCATAAAAATAAATTTGGCTTCCTAATATCAATAAAATCAACAAAAAGGACAAAGAAAAATAACAAAGATCAAGATTATCATCTTGCCTGTGGTGATAGATTCCCAACATAAAGATTTGTTGTCTGTGGATCCCCATCATCAAATGACCCAGGAAGCTTTCCACTTGGATCAAAATCATCAGGCAGCTCATCAAAGTGGCTATGTGACTGCATAAATAAAATTTTCAGAATTTCAAATTTTAAAATTTTCAAAGGAAAAAAAATATATAGGCTTTCAAAATATGTGATTTCCAACAGATAAAAACACATATTAACAGTCCCTATTTCAATCTTCCCTAAATTTAAGAGTCAGTAGAAAATTCAAGATATGGTTCAATGGAACCCTTCCGTTTTGGTGTGCACCAAAGATGATTGAATGACTTCTGATGTGAATATTCAAACCATTTCGATCTAAGGCTTGTATGGGCCACATAATTTGAAAATGTACAAAGCCGTGTATAAAATATGAAAATTACTTATATCAATTTAAACAAGTGTTGGAATGTCATAAACTTTTGTAAAAACGTGCATCCATGTAGAAGGAAGACTTTCAAATTTATAGATGTTTGAATATACACTCATGGGTTCTAGAAGTACAGATGAATTGTGCATTGATTCTTAACTGGTCGAATTTTTTGGCCTGCCGAAGACTTTTATTGATGTTATTTCTAGGTCCCTAGCTAAACAAGCAGTGCTAAGTATGATGACCAGATTGACTTTCATCCAATCATTGCTGTTGGGCCAAAAATGGAGAGGTCCCATCGAAATTTCAATGGAATCGCATAGATGCCTCTATGTGCACCTACCCATAAGAGTCCAAAGATAAAAGAAATGCACAAGCTAAATGAACCAAAGGACATAATGCCATGCATGTGTTAGTATTGATGCATCCAACATGAAGAGTTGTAAAACCATAGTAAAAGAAGACTTACAAAAGAGAATCAAAAACTAAAAGCACATGAAAACCAAGCACAAAATGCTAGCAATGGACTTGCATAGATAAATCATATACCACACAAGAACAGAATAGAATGAGTGAACAATTATTGAAAGTAGCAGCATAAAAATTAAGAACTGGCAATATTCACATGATTATGGCCACACTCTACATCATTCCTTTACCAAGCATAGGTACAACTACAAAACCACTACTTACACCAGAATTTTCGCTGTGCCGTCCCTCACGCCAATGTTCACGCTCATGATTGCGCTTCTCTCTCAACTCTTGCTCAAGCTTAAGCTCCTCCATAAAGTGATCTATATTCCGTGATTTTCCCTTATCCCTGTCCTTTGGTTTTTCCTCTTCTTTCTGCAAGTTATTTTATCCACATCAAGATAATTGTCCAACTAACAAATAGACTAGGTAATTAGTTTACTTGACCAAAGAAGAAAATTCAAGTGTGCACAAAATGAATCAAAGATCATATCTGGAGTCAAGAAAAAACAAGTGCGACAAGATGAACAAATACAGGTGTTGGAGTCAGTAAATTAGGTAGATTCATCAGTTATGCCGAAAGGAAAACCAGAAAATGAAAACTATCATGCCCAGGGGTTTCATGAGTTAGGTCTAAAAGGGCACATGAAAATAAAAAGGTCAATCGTGGTTTGCATGGATAAGGTACAAAAACACATTACTGTAGCATGGCATTCACTTCAACAAAAGTATGTTTAGCAGCATTTCAGATAACATGAAATAAGAACAATTTTAAGGCATGTAACTTGGCCAAAGAAAAAAAAATAACCAGGCTCAGAAATTAAGCTTCCATTAAATTAGTGGAAGCAAGTAACTCTGACAAAAGGGCAAATCTACCTAACCATATCACTGTGGTACTGCTTTAACCTATCAGCTGCAATGACCACTTTAGTTGAGAATTGGCTAACCCTTGTTAACTGATCTTATCCACTTAGAAAGTTTATCATCCAAGTGATTACATTTTCTGAAAATAGAATTATGATATTTTCGAAAAGTTATCAAGATTATTTTAAGTAGCTTTGATGCTGTTCCATCAAGAAAATATGGTTTGAAGATTACAAATATCTACAATATCTGTGAGCTTTTGGAGATCATTTTAAGGCTTAACATCCTGTGGGACAATTACTGATTCACTCATCAACCTAAAACTTACATAACCATTCTCCTATGACTGTAATATCTGCCTGATCTTCCTAAAAGGGCAAATGGCACTAAGTAAAAAACAAAAGAAAAATAAAAGAATCTCAATCAATCCACTGCAATCAAAAAGTAAAACTACTTGGACACAAATTTAATTAAAGCATGCACTATTTGCATTCTGCACAAAAATTCTGAAACAAAATAATAAAAAGATATAAAGGAAAATAATTTTGAAGGCCTTTGAAGAATGTATAATTATCACTTCATTGTGAGATGAGGGGGAGCTTGTGGGCATCTAACAATAGCTACGAATAACCAAAATCCCAGTAATCAGTAACAAAATTAAGAGTAGACACCAAGCATTCTCAATAAGGGGTTCGACATTTAGTAGAAGCAAAAATTCCACCTTGGTGAACGAATGAACATGAAGCAGAAAACATAAGAAACAATGTATTCTGACCTTCCTCTCAGATTCTCTTCCTTTACTTGCCATAGGAGGAGGTATAAAGGATGGCACGTACCTGCATGATTAAAACTTAATTCCAACCCCATGACTATGAAAGATGCCTATGAACAGAAATAAATAAAACTGGCCAAGAAAATAATTAACATTCCAGACATGCCGAAACTCATCAACAATGATATGGAAGTTGTTTATAGAGAAATAGTAAGTAAAAGACAAAATGCTCAGGCAGAGTTGTTTTTCATCTCAAACAACCAGCATGTCTAGTGTGAACACTACCTACCTTAGGAAAATGACCTAAAACTGCATCCATGGACTGAATTTTTATTTTGGAAGAAAATATTTCAAACCAAAATGAAGCAACAAAAGAGGAATAATAAGACATTGTTCCAAAAATAAAAGTGAATGAAAAGAAACAAACCAAACAAACATCTTTGCAAGGAGCTATCATGCAAAAATACTGTCTCAGGTGCTAACCAATCAAAATTATGGTGAATCTTGAGGTTGTTTTGGGAATTGATTGGTTGGAGAACCTGAGGGAGGTAACTTCTCTTCAGGAAGGAAAATGGTTAAGTGGCATGGGAAGGTGGGTGGAAATGCCAAATCTGCTGCTTTCAAAAGATTACCCATCTTAACATAGACAAACATGCTTTCTAATTGTTGTCTCTTGTGGATGATAAAGAAAAGAGTCAAAAAGCTGGTGGAGGTGATGAGAGAATCCTGTAGGAGTTGGAAGCCTTAGTACAAAATACAACGACATGTTCACTGAACCACATAGATTGCCTCCAAAACAAGAGATCAACAATCAGATTAACTTGTTTCCCAGAATTCCTGCTACAAATTTTAGACCTTAATACTATCTGCTTGACCAAAAGAATGTGATAAAGAAAATTGTCAAAGAGCCACTGGTCAACCAAATCGACTAAAAGAATGTGATAAAGAAAATTGTCAAGGAGCCATTGCAACAAGGTTATATCCAACCAAGTGTCAACCCCTTCCTCTCAAATCCATTTCACAAAGATAAAGGATGGAAGTTGGACATTTTGCGTAGATTATTGGTGTTTGAACAAAAGTTATAGTCAAAAAAAAGTTTCCCATGCCAGTAATTGATGAACTCCATGGGGCTAGGATTTTCTTCAAGTTGGGCTTGAAATCTGGCTATCACCAGATAAAGGTGAAAACTGATGATATGCCTAAGAAAGCTTTTCAAACATATGAAAGGCACTATAGGTTCCTAGTAATGCCTTTTGCACTAACTAATTTCGTCGTAACATTTCAGGCATTGATCAATGAGATTTTCAGACCCTATTTCAGAATATTTGTTTTATTCTTCTTTAACAAAATATTTGTCTACAGCCAAAGCTGGGAGGAAAACTTATCCCACTTGGAGACTGTGCTCCTGATTTTGTCAATGAATAGCTTGTATGCCAAATGTAAGAAATGTACGTTTGCACAGGAACAGATCCAGTATTTGAGTCATATAACATCATCTAACAATGTGGCAGCAAATCCTGATAAGATCAGACAAGTCATTGAGTGGCTTGTTCCAAAAAATGTTAGGAAGTCTGGGCTTTCTTGGGGTTATTAGGACACTACAAATGGTTTGTACAGGATTTGACGAAGATTAATACTCCAGTGACCAGATTATTGAATGAGGATGAGTATGAGTGGAATAGGAATGCTCAAGAGGCCTTTTGAGTTAAAGCCATGTCTGACTAAGGCTCATGCGCTTGCCTTGCCTGGTTTCTCTCTCCCATTTGCCATTGAATGTAATTCTAGTCAAACTGGGCTTAGTTCTGTGTTGATGCAAAACAATTACCCTATAACCTTCTATAGTACAGAGCTATTGGAGCAAGCTCAGTCCCATTTGACTTATACACGAGCTCATGGTCATTCCTTTACCTACTGAATATGGCAGCCAGATCTGATTGGTAGCTCTTTCATTATTCTAACTGACCATCAGAGTCCAATATACCTTTTAGAGAAGTGGGTTGGAACTCCACCCCAGCAGAAGTTGATCTACAAGCTGTTCGGTTATGATTTCACTGCTAAGTTCACTGTTAAGTATAAGCCTGGTAAAGCAAACCAAGCAGGAGATGCTTTCTCCCAAAGGCAAAGCTTAGCATTATTAGATCTTCCAATATTCATCTATATTTAGTAGATAAATTAAACCAAGCTGCTAAGCAAATTTCACAAATAGAGAGGATTTGGAATGCAATATTATAAAGGTTATATGATGGAAACACTGGGCAACAGGACCAGTTATTCTGTCAAGGTTGATTGGTATTACCAAGGGGACATCCATGGATGTCGAATGTGTTAGCCAAGGGAGGGCATTCTGGTGTTCTCAAGACCTATCAGTAGATCACTGCAGGATTTTATTAGGTTAGGATGAGGATGGATATCCGATGATATGTTGCTGCTTGTGAGATTTTCCAACACATGAGAAGTGCAGAACATGTGCCATCAGGATTGGTAGAACCTGTTCCTTTACCAGAGCAGATCTGGAAAGATGTCACTATGGATTTCTTTACTGAATTGCCCAAGTCTCATGGCAAAGCCACCATCCATGTGGTTTTCAATAGGCTCACTAAGTTTGATCACACCCTTACACTGTTAAAGGTGTAGCTTGGAAGTTTATGCACCATGTGGTGAGATTAAATGGGATACCCTAGTTGATCATTAGTGACCGTGATACCATCCCATGAGTGACTTCTAAAAGGAATTGTTCAGGTTGCATGGAATGATTCTCAAATACAAATTGATTTATCATCCTCAAGACTAACGATCAAAATAAAATGGTAAACTGGTTTATGGAGAATTATTTAAGATGATTTATGATGGACAAGGACAAAAGATGGACCGAAAGTCTTCATCTAGCAACATAGTACTAAAACTCCTCATTTCATGAGTCCACTAAGATGACTCCTTTTGAAGCTCTATATGGGAGGAAGCCTCCGCCCTTGTTGGCCTGTATCAATGGGCCAACAAATCTTACTTCGGTTGACTCCAATGTATTGCAAAGGGATGAAATCCTTCGTCTTTTAAAGGGTAACATGACGCAGGCTCAGGACCAGATGAGGCATCGGTTGAACCAGAAGAAGAAGAAATTGACCTTTCAGGTCAGTTAGTAGGTTTATCAAAATATGCAGCCATTTAAGCATGCATCTCTATTACGATTGAACTGGCATAAGCTCTCACCTAGATATTTCGATCCATTTCAAATTCTGGAGCAGATAAGGGCTTTGGCTTATTTTCTGCTGGAAGGAACGATGATTCATAATATCTTTCATGTGTCCTCGTCGAAGAGACACTATACATCATCTTCGAATCAGATTTGTGTTCCACCTTTCTTGGAAGATGGTGTTAAAGCCAGAGTCTATATTAGCCACTCAATGGATCAAGAAGGGGACTTCGGATGTATTGGAGCTTCTTGTTAAGTGGCAGTTACCAGAGTCCAATGCAACGTGATTGAGTTACAAGTATATGAATCCCAACTTTTCTCATTTTAACCTTGAGAACAAGGTTGTTTCTCTACAAGGAGAGAATGATACAAATAGAGGATTATGTGGCTTGAATGTGATGCTGAGGACACATTGGGATATCGAACAACTTAGCTAGTCAATTGAGTCAACTCAACGAGTCAGCTGGTTGGACAAGGGCCAGCTGCAAGTCAAGGCAGAAACGAGTAAACTAGAGTCCTGATGGATTGGCAGTTAGCAGGTCATTTAGACTAGCCATTCTTTATGAGCCAATGGAAATTGGTCATTGGTCATTTCTGGAAGCTTCAATTGGAGATGCAAGCCTGTAAGTAGGCTAGCTGGGTCCTCATCTGGACTCATGTAATGTTGATTTGGAATTCTAAGCATTAGCCATACGATTTTTCATCTTTCTTTTTTCCCATTTTCATTTAAATTTCCATTCCTGACTGTTAGATTGTCGATTGCTTGCAATGGTCATATTAACATGACTAGACAGATCATGAATATTTAGGATCTGAATTAGAATCCATCAGAGATTCAAAATTGATATTCAATCTGTTACCTAAAAAACGTTCTGGTCTTGACAAGGGGATGAGGCAGGACAGTAGGAGCAAGAGGTGTGATGGATGTGGCAATAGCAAGATGGCAATGAGATGAGAGGAAGATGAAGACAAGATGAAAAATAAGGGAAGTGTACAACATCTAGATGAGTGCCATCTGAGACTGTTTCCCACCTAAGTGGAATCAGCTACATGGATCCTATTATGACATTCCTGTCAATTTTGAGTTATTTCATTAGTAAGCCCAAGCAATTTCATATCCATGCTAATGACTCTAGGTTCTTTTTCAGCCTTCTTCTAGTTCTATTTTAGTCTTCTATTTTGATAATTCATTCCTCCTAGCCAGTGTAATATTCAGTCTTCATTATCCATGATTCTACCATTAGGTTAGCTTGAATAATTTCATTTCTCATTCTAACTTTTTCTTTGCTTAATCACTCAACCATCTTAACATCCTCATTTTAGCTATACTCATTTTATTTACATGTTCTTTAACTGTCCAACATTCAACCCTATTAAGCATAGACAGTCTTATAGTTGTCTTGTAAATTTTTCTTTTAATTTAATTAGCACTCAATGATCACATATAATAAAGCACAAATTCATTTCTTCCACCCACCCCACTTGAATTCTGTGTAATATTGTTATCATTTTTTTTTGTTTCCTTAAACGATTGATCCCAAAATACCTAAACATCTACACTATAAAAGTGATAATACAAAAAAAATTCCAATAATTAAAACCATCCATCACTTTTAGCATATTTGATATAATGAACAGTTCAGATTTTAATGACACACAAGAATCCAGCACGGATCAGATTCACTGCTCCAGATTCATTTTAGAAAATCTAAGTATCCAGGATGGCAATCAGCTTATTCAAATTGGATCCAGATCCTTATATTTGTTACTTTTATTGTTGTTGAATGCCTGATTATTTAAGCTTATTGTATATTTTTCTTTACTCTTTCCTTTTGTAAATCATGATTATATTTAACATTTGAATAATTTTATCACTCTATTCTTAAAAATGTAAGATACTATTAAATTCATTTATGAATTTTATATAATCTGCAACTTTTTTCACTCCAGTGCACTCTTTGCCTTGCACTTAGGCTTCAAGAACCATTTGCACCTTGGTGCGTCTTATGCATTAACAACTCTGGCCATAATAAATTACAAATAAAATATTATCATATAACATGATCAACCTTACACCCTGAAATCCCAGGCTCTGAGCCCTAACACACCTGTAACAATGAGATTCGACTATCAACCATGCAAGTTAGCACATCTTAGAACATAATACTGGCAATAAAATTGGCCCACAGCTTAGGTGGAAAGTGCATAACATAAAGTGAGGGAAAGAGGAATGGGGCCAATTGTTGACTGCTAAGATCTTGGGTGCACTCACATGACTAATTAACGCGCAAGGCTATCAGATTTAGAATTTTAGACATATCATGATAGGTCATAAAAAAATTCTTTTCCCTTCTTCCTCTGTTTCAAGTGGGCCATAGTAGGAGACCAACTTTAGCCCCGTCAATGCCATGTGGTGGCATACACGTTTGATCTATCCTACAACATAATGCAATAAAAGAAATAAAATACAACCATATAACATGATCTGAATAGGCCAGTTAGTTTTATGAAACTATAATAAAAATCAAATATAATTCTTCTACCTCTTATGGAGACATAAGGTCAACTTTTATTTAAGAATATTGATCAGAAAATATTCTAAAATTAACAGATAGATACTTTGTCCAACTTTTGTTAGCCCGAGACGTATTTTAAAAAGGGTGCATTAACTAGTAATAAAGAAAAAATGTGATACACTAAAAACCAAAAGGAGACATTTTCAGCAGATAAAACAACAAAAACCTACAATCATTTGCTAACTGACTAATTAGATCTCATAATATTAACTAAAACCAGTTGCTCTTGAATCTCCACATTATAGTGCTCAAACAACACAACACCTTTTAGGCAAAACCATTATCTATCTCATTAACATCAGCCACTCCAACGGCAACAAAATGCTTACGAAGAAGTAACCCATCCATACGATCTTGCACTCAATCTCTCACAAAGAGAAAGTGGATCGACATAAAGCTTAATTCTATGGGCATTGACTCTAGCAATAAGGTTTAATAAATAACATTTGTTTGCAAATTTTCACTATTACAATTTACTTACCCTCATGAAATCAATCCAATACAACAACATGCTCCCTCCATCTCAAATTGAAGGGTGCAAATCGGGGCAGGTTGACCCGAACTCGTGCTTAACCCAACCCTGTTTGACACCGGGTCAAGATAGGTTTTTTGGCTTGCGGGGTGGGTCAGTTCACAAAATCTGACCCGAATTGAAAATCCAGGTTGGGGCTGGTCAAGGTGGTAAAACCCAACCTAACCCGCACTAATAATACATACTAAAAAAAAAAAAAAACTCTCCCACCAATCCCACGCATATGCGCTTGCCCTATCCGAACAGAGAGGCTTCCATCTCCCTGCACTCACGAGTCACAGCACCTAGTGCACGACCCTAAAGTCACAAGAGGCTCCCATCTCCCTAGAAGCAGAAGAGGAAGATCCCGCTACTAGCGCACCACCCTCAATCACCTATCTTCTTCTCCACCTTCACAAGGAAGAAGACTGTCGCCGCATCGATCGATACTCCAGAGCCCTCACCCCTTTTTCTTCTCCCAAGGTCACTTGCATTGGCCAAGTCCGCATTCGAAGATTGAAAGCCCCCAAATCAACCAGCACTACCACTGCAAAAGCCCCCACCCCTGTTTCGCTGCTACTGCCAACACCCACCTTCCTGGCGACTCATCTACTGCAAGCAACCATAACCATCTTGCCAGCACACCCAACTTTGTTTTGTAGTTGTCGACACTCATCTTGCCGGCACACCCAACCCTATTTTTAAAATATTCTCTTTGTTCACTGCTTTCCATTAATTAATTGCAATTGGCAAGCTTTTCCATTTCTTTGCAATGGCCAATGGTCCCTGCCTAATGTACTTGTGATTCTTTGACAGTGACATGTAGAAATTTTGAAAGAGCGTCAGTCTGCCTCATTGCCTGGAAATTTTACTAGTGATATTTCTTTCTTTTTCAGGTGCTCGTTTGAAAGGTGTTTGTAAATGTGCACTCAAGTAAGCGATCCTCTCATTTGATATTCTAGTGTCAATCAATAGGTGACCCATGAAAGAGATGTATTCGCAATTTACATATTGGTGGTGTCAAATATGAGGATGACTTTTGTGTGGCTTCCTATTTTTTTTTCAATTTAGAATATTTGTACATGCATTCCAAGCATAATCTTAATTCCATTCTATTTTTGGGTTGTCTGTAATTATCGTATGTGTATGTGATAGCTATGCAGTTGCAAAATGAATCCTGAGCAATTATTTCAGTAACTTGGCTATTTCAAATCTTCTCTTAAGAGAGTATCTTGTCAGTCAATTTGGCTAGTAGTGAATGATTATTGCATTGCCCATGGTTCAAACAATGTTTTTTAAATGGTGAAGGCAAAACAAAGCAATGCTATTGTATTCTTTCCTTCAAACATTTGAGTAGATTTTAGGGTTGGGGTTGACCCGAACTTAACCCAAATTCAACTCGCATGATGAAAGATAGGGTTAGGGTTGGGACAAGGTCAAACCGATCAGCCATATATGTAGGGTTGGGTAAGATTTTTTATATATATGGTTAAGATTGGAACCACTCTAACCCGATATAAACCGACCCGATTTGCACCCCTAATCTCAATTGTGCAAGTGGCCTCATTAATACAAAGTTGAGCTTTTATTTTGGTTTGATGAGGGGGTCCACAACAAAACATTTTTCATGTCAAATTTTTAATGCAGGACAGTCATAAAATTGAGAAAATTCTACAATATAATGTGAAACAGAAAGGCTAGGGTTTGAAGCCGTAACTTCAAAATTAAAGGCCCAATCGATTGTTTAGATTCGATTTCCATTGCATTTCCCAAGTGCTTATTTGACATGTACTTTTCATAACAACTTTATTTTTTTCATTATTGCCTATATTTTCAATGATTACCTCTTATTTATTTTAACCTTATTAACTTTATGGCTAACATCACCCTGATATTCCTGACATTAATTTTCTTATCATTCAATTCCATTCCAAGCAAATCCAATCTACTAATCAAGCCCTAAGGGACATTTTGATCTGATTCAAGAATGCAAACAGAAGTAACAAAATAAGAAGAGGTGAAACAAAAAAGGGAGAGCTTGATTAGGCAGGCTTAGGTTTACAATCACCCAAAAAGAAACCACTAGCACAATCCAATTTCTTGAAAAACCTCAAGCTTTATTTACTCTCAACAAATTACAATAAAAATGCTTTGTAATAAAGTATTATATAATAAAATCCTAATAAATATAAAAAAATTATGAAAACATCTAAAAAGTCCATAACTCCCTTAAGAGCCTTGTTTAGATGGGCCATGTCTTTCCAAGACAGCTTTGGATTTGCACAATGTTAGCCCCCCATTTGGAAGCTACTTCAATAAACCATTAAAATTTAAATATGAGTGTTTTCACACCAATTCAACATCTTTCGATGCCTTAAAATTGGCCCTAAGAGAAGTCACAAAAATCTAAAACAAACTAAATCAGTAATTAATAATAAAATCTAGGCTTAAAAATACCCAAATTCTATAGAATCTACAAGAAAATCTTGACCAATAGTTTTAATGGGATCAACCAATTATACTGTTAACTTAGGATAAATCATTAAACTAAATGAGTCAAACACTAGATCAACAGCATCTTTGATCAAACTTATTGTGTGGCTTTTTTTTTTTTTTTGTCTGAATACACTTCATAATCAATTTGCCTATGAATTACATCATGCCCTATGCTTCCAACAAAGAGTTGGACTCAACGTCACCAACATATGAATTAATTCTATGTCATCTCATGGAGTTATTACCATGATGTGTCATTTTCATTGATAACATGCCATTAGTCTTGTTTATGACCTTAAACAGCCTTTGTGAGAAGATTTCAAGAACAATTAGATTCAATTATGTATACACGTCACCAACATATGAATTAATTCTATGGCATCTCATGGAGTCATTACCATGATGAGTGTCATTTTCAACATGCCATTAGTCTTGTTTATGACCTTAAACAGCATTTGTGAGAAGATTTCAAGAACACTTAGATTCAATTATGCATACACCTCTATTCTTTGTGAATAATTAGTACATCAATACCATGATTCTAGCAATATATCATAACACATGCTGTTTATTTTTAATAATGAAAGACAAACAAACAGCAACATATCTTAACACATGCTGTTTATGTTTAGTAATGAAAGTCAAACAAACTTCTACAAAAGATTGCTCTACATAAGTAATCATACTACTTAAGAAAACATGAATTAACAAAAGTGCATTGCAGCCTAAATGAATGAATGCAAAGAATTTCTTCTACAAATATGGAATATGGGCATCACCAAGATTCCACATTTAAGAATCAAGTACTTTAATTTACCTACTTCCCTTCTTTGGAACAGATACCCCATCTTTGGAATTTCCACCTGCGATTGTTGAATGAATAAGAAGGCCCATATTTTTATTAACATGCCCATGCAATAAAAAACACTCACATATTAAATGCAAAATGGAGAAAGAAAAATTCAAATAAGGAACAATAATTATAAATGTTCAAACAATCACCTTCAGAATCAGTCTTCACCCTTTCATTAGGATTGATTGTTCCACCTCTAACAAAAGCCTTTGAACCAGGTGTATTATCCCCTTGAAATGATTCAACAAATTCAGCATACAGCCGAGCAGTCTCATCCTCCGCTCTCTGTAAATCCATTAGAAAAATAAACAACCTACTCGATTATTAACTATCAACACTCAAAAGAAAGTAAGGACCTCTCACCTTCTTTTTTGCCTCTTCCTCTTCCCTATGTTTCTGGAAAGGGGTCTTCTTTCTTGTAACCGAGAACGAGTTCATTTTTCATCAAAATACTACAGGCACAAGTCCATCATTAATAAAAATCCAGTTAACAACAGACAAAAGCAAAATCCAACCATAAGAATGTCAAGAAAATGGGCTACAGCCTACAGGAGATTCAACAGAGGTGTACACTGATAGTAGGTTTTAGCATAAGCTACATTCACAATAATAGAAAGATTTACCAAAATGAATACATATATATATATATATAAGAATTGGCAATACGAGTGTAGAAAAACAACTGACCTAACAATCCTGCTAATCATAGCACACATGCCAAAATTGAAACAAAACACAACCAAGACATAGCTCCATAAATTCAATTAATATTTAACAAACCAGAAAATCAACAAAATGCACAGGATCAGTACCTTTCTGCAAGTCAATTCAGGAATATGAAAATGAAAATCATTATCAGTGGCACATCAACAAGAAAGATTACATTAAAAGGCATCAACATCAGTAGTAACAAGCAGAAAGAAATAGCAAAGGTGTCACCCGTACCTATAACTGCTTTTGGCTTTCAATGATCTAACAAAGGATAAGTATGGTGACTGGCTACAAAAGCAAAAGCAAGGACCAAAAAACCATCAATAAGTACAAGAAGAAACACTAGATGGAAGGAATGAGAAAACAAGGAAAAAAGAGAATTTGGTATGTGCAAGTGAAAGAAATCCAGAATTCAAAATCATGGTATTTCATTCCATAAAAAGGCAGCACAACATAGAAATTCGGATTAGAAAGTCATAGACTATACAATGAATGTAACCTAAAACCATCAGCAGAAAAAAATGGAGCACAAATGCTTTTGCTATCAAAACGGATAAAGTTAGGGTGCTTGCAGTTTCCTCAGAATTTAGCAAGTAAATAAATGACAACTGAAAGTTAAATAAACTATACATATAATGTAAGCTAAAACAATCCGTTGAAGAAAGGAAGCACAAATGCTTTTGCCATTGAAATGCATAAAGTTAGGGTATGCACAAAAGAATTTAGTCACCAGCTCAAGGAATGAAATCCATTTCAAAAGCAAACGTAGGACTTACCAAAGGAAGTTGGCCTCAAAAGAAACTGTCGAGCCAAAAGATACCATATTGCATCAAGTACATGATTATCATGGCGATGAGTATTTAGATTAAAGAGAGGGGAGAAAAGCTAAAGACAACTAAAAAGTACCCAAAATATAAAATGTGTCAAGATAAATATTTTGTGTCAAGATAAATATATCAGCATTGCTAAGCTAGGGATTTAGAACTGTTCTATGGGTGATTATGACCATGAAATCAGCACCAAAAATAGAGGGTGAGTTAAAAACAGAAAAAAAATGAATTTGAAAGAGTTTGGACTGATGTTTTAGAGATTCAAGTACTGGAATTCGGGTTCAACCTACACTGAGTTGCAATATATTTATGAATGGCAATGTGCTTTGGTTGTGGTTAAGGTATATTATAGTTGTTAAAGGCTCAAAGGGGTGCTGGAGCCTAGGAGCACAAGTGAGGCATGTACCTAAGTAAACTATGGTGCACATTACTAAAAATCATAAAAATATTTATAATATCTTGAATATGTAAAAATCATAACTTTATTGAAACCATCAATGCTACCCTAAGTCACAATTTTCAAGAGGAAAGCTCATCTCAAATACGAATAGTACAAGATCCCACTTTCAAATTCAATAAACTAATATTACTTGCAAAAGCAAATATCAAATACAATACAAGACTACAAGCATCCAAAAAGCAAAGCGTAAATCGCAGTTTCAAGTTTCAAACATACTTAAGGGGCTATGATCGATGCCACCATTAAAAGTGGCAGTAAATCATCCAATCAGCAAAGATAATCTGAAAGCCTAAAGGAGATGGGATTCCCATCAATAAGTTTCCAAGATCCCATGAATTGATGAAATAAGGATGATAAAGATTCAACAAATAGGGCCACCAAAAATACTGGATGTTTGACCAGTTGTCTGAAAGAACCTACAACAAGGTATCCAATTCAATATCTGTGATCAGATCAACTTAGGTGGTTGATCAAGTGGTAGGAGTAGCTGGCAAAGGTGCAACCAAACCCAAAGAAATTATTCAAAAGGAGAAGTTGTATAGAAGCCACTATACATGAATAAAGAGATTCAAGAGGAGCAGGAGGAGAAAGAGGGGAAAGGAGAAGATACCTGGAAGAAGAAGAAATCGGTAATATTGGAAGCCCTGTGAGCCTTTTTTTCCTCCTTCTTCCAAGGGACTTTTCCCTCTCTTTCTCTTTGCTGTTTTAGTCTAAGGGGTTCTTCTTTACTTTTTATGGTTTTTTAGGTGGACAGTTGTCCAAGCTATTTTATTTTTTTTTTCAGGGTTATTTGCATAGGTGCCCCTGAATTTTGAAAAAGTTGCACCTGACGATGTATAACGTCACCGTTTGCAAGTGTACCCCTGACGTCTTTTAAATTTATCATGTGACATCACTCACCATCACCATTTGACTGTTAAATGGAATAATGGAATTAATTTTATGATCTATGGACTAAAGTACTCTGGAAATATCAACAATAATCCTCTGCCTGCCCATTTTAATAGTCACCATTGCCACCTGGCATTACCACCAGCCACCGTCGGATGGCTGATCAGCATTGTCCACCCTTGTTGCCACACTAGAACACACCAGAATAAGTCCTCCAGTCACCCAAAAAAGTCGAAAAGACACTTGCCATAGTAAAACCCATTCCGTCTTCTATTTAGTCTCCAATGAAACTTTTTTAAAAGCTGCCACTACCACTTGTGCATCATCAACATGCACCGTCGAACAACTAATCAACATCGTCCACCTGAGCAGCCATACAGTTCCAACTTTGACCCTGTGTTGCCACAACGGATTAACTCTGGTCACGAAAAAATCGAAAAGACCCCTGCTGTTGGAAAACCAGTTCCATCTTTTTGACTCAGGTGGAACCCACTGTCATTCCAGCCACTAGATGCAAGTAGCCATTGTCCATAAGGCCAGCAGCTAATTATGCCAACCAAATGCCCAATGAAATTTGTGATTCAGTTGCAATGCAGATATAAGCCTGAAGCAGTTAGGCGATGACGCCTCTGGTTCCCCTTATCATGACTGGTAGAGCTTCTCTATGATATGCCGATAGGAGTTCATATCTGGGAGATGACAAGGTAAAACTCAAGGGCCCGCCGAATGGATCCACCATCATTCTTAGAATCCAAACTCACCCATATTTGATTCCCTTCTCCTTTTGGATCCAGCATCATTTCTCCCCATAGGCTCAAAACACAAGGCAAAGATTATGGAAATTAGTTTATCTCAAGAGGATTTGGTGGATGAGTTCAGAGATGTGCCAATAGTAAAGATTGGCTAGGTGGCATGGATAATGTTCTCTCCAAACTTGGAAATGAAACAACATGCAATCTCTCGGATTGTCTTGGATAATGAACTGGCATCTCTGCTCATCATTCCGAAAAGGTTGTGGCAGCTGTTCCAATGATGGTCGCTTTCATTTTTTATGGTTCTGATCATCATTTAGACATGCTGAAGAGATCACCGGAGAAACCCATCTTACAACACCATTTATGGCAACTACCTGTAAGGGGCATTCTCATCATTTACTGATTTTCATAACAGTTTCCAATATTGCAAGTACGATTGCTGGCAGATTGTGACGAGAGGGTCATGCGTGTGAGGCAGGTGAGATTATAGGAGCATGTTTGCAAAGAGCAAACTTATATAGTGTTGGGTGCAAATTGTTCAAAACTCAGGCACCTATGCAAATAAACCATTTTTTCATGCTCTGCATGTAAGTGAAGTCGCAAAAGCATGCGCCTTGTGCCAAATAAAAGGCGTGCCTTGACAGCAACTTGTTGAATGTATGGGTGTAAATTGAGTTGGGTTGACTCAGGTTGGGGTTCACTCAACCCTAAACCTATTTGTAAAAACTCAACCCAACACTACTCCTAACCTTATTTTCAAAATTCCAACCCAACCCTAGACCAACCCTAGGAAAATTGGGTCAGTTTTGGGTTAGATTCAGGTTAATGGTTGATGAATGGGGTTAAAAAGTTAACATTTTTGAAAAAAAAGCATATCTCTTGATAAATAACATAATAAAGGGCACCTACACCACCTAATAAACACGAGTTGGTATCAATTGAATGGAACATGAAGCAAAGCAGCAAAAGATTCAAGAATATCAAGAAATAGCTAATGAAATAATATAATAGTGAGTTCCAAATGCTTGTCCTAGAAAGTGAGGCAAGCACATGAGTCAAAAACACACTCCAAAGCAAAGACAATTCAATCTGTCCAACCAGTTACAATATCTAGAATAAATGCACGTATGTATACATACATACAGGCGCGCGCGCACACACACATACATATATGATGATTTTTTTGATGAATAATGGAGATTTTAGTCAAATATAAAGAGGATTGATAGGGCAAGGATGTTGATACAGAGGGCTCGAGCTCAACCTGATAGATTTGGAGAAGATGACCCTTAGCCTCAGCTCTCCCTCTCAGTGTTGCCACTCTAGATGGAGTTGGAGATGTCCAGCATGGATTCAGAAGGCACAGAGAAGGGCATCTCTCTCCGACAGATGGCAGCGCCTCAATCGAATGTTGTAGATGGCAACTGAATTGAAGATGCAGAGACAATGAAGACGACCACTCACAATGGCCAGAGACGATGAAGATAGAAACTATGGCTAAAGATGATGCAGACGGAGACGGAGGAGTTGCAAACCCACCACCATGGAGAGACGATGCAGATGGAGATGGGAGTGATGTGGACAGCAAATCTAATCGGCTCCCTCTCAGCGTTTCTAGAGATGGGTTAGGGTATTCGGGTTAGGGTGTACGAAACGTGGAAATGGGAAGGTGAAAAGGGCCAAAGGGGATGAGTTGCCGACTCGCCGGTGGGGACAAGGGCAGGATTTAGGATTTTGCTATTCACATGTGGATTTGAAATCGGGTCGGGTTTAAGGGTTGTGCCGGGTTGTTAACCCAAACTCATTTTAAAAATCTCAACTCTAGCTTATGTACCAAGTGCCTATTTGGCCCAGCTTTTCGGGAGCTCCAAAGTGCTTTTTGGCCCCAAAACATTAAAGTGTTTGTTTAGCTAAAGAAGGAGAAAAAGCTTTATGTGCATAAGAGTTCATAAAAAACCAATTTTTAGCTTTTACATTAAAATTCCGATTCGAAGCTTTTAGAAAAAACTTTATATATAAAAACACTTTAATAAAGCGTTTAAATCTCACCGCCAGGCCAAACAAGCCCTAAAACCTTCCATGGCCTATTTATAAATGTTGGGTTAAGCTACAGGTTGATTATTTGAATTGCGAACAGGTTAAGTCATATAAAGGTATAGAGTAATCAGGTTAGTTAAAACTATACCAATATATTGAAGTTAATTCAAATTAAATTATTATTATTATAATTATTATTATTATAGATCTAATTGGCGAGGTCACGAGTTGATTTTAACCCGATTGCACCTTAGTTAGGTTACGTTGGGTTACCCTAAAAATTTCAAGCATGAACTTTAGCCTAAGTATTCATGATTTTAGCAAAATTAAAATATATTAGGGATGTAAATAAGGCGAGTTTAAGTTTACACTAACTTTCACTTTTATAATCTTTTTTCAACCTTAATCTTAAACATCACTTTTATAATTTTTTCACAACTCCAACCTTAAACTTACATGTGAAAGCTAACTTTAAGTTGAGGATTTGGTTAAAAGATTATAACAAACTAAATAATAAATCATATACCCCTATGCATAATAGTCAACTTGACTTCACAATATGGAAGGAGTCGAAGAAGACAAGACTCGTATGGTAAAAGTGGGTGCGTGCTAGCAGGTCAGTAATGAGAGAAATGACAAGTAGAAAACAACATAACAAATAGGGTTAGCTCTAGGGTGAGGAAAATGATATATATATATATATATATATATTATGAAAGGATATGCAAGAGTTCAGGTTGATCAACCCTCTTCACCCACCCCAAGGCCCGAAGTAGGTGCAGGTGTAGGTTTTAGTTAAGTCAGAAATTTTGGGTTCAAATTGAATAATAACTTCCCAACCCTCCTGGAATTACACCCCTAGAACATGATTATAACATAAAATTATTTCAACATCTCTTTACTAGTTTCTGAAACAACATAGATGGTTATACACTTAATGCTACAATTTATATGCTATCATTATCGATGAAGTTATAAATTTGAGTTTTTTAAAAGGTCCAAGCTTTAATCAAAGTTTGTATAATCATTGATTCAATTAGAGTTTATATAATCAGAGATTTTTGAATCATAGTCATTGAAATTAGGAAACTCAATTTCCATAGAAGCATATTCATAATTATCTTTTATATTATCAATGATTTTGTTCAATAATAATTAATCTATTTCTAAAAATAGTTCAGTAGTATACCAACAAAGAAATAAATAGGTAGCAAGAAAAATTCAATATCCGTGCTAATAGTATACCAATTATTTATTCAAGTTGTTTAATTTGTTTGGTGACATGAGATATAGATGTTCTTAAAATATTTAAAACATGAATTATGTTGATATCATCAATAGGATAATGAGTATGAATTTCTTTAATATTTGATAATAAGGTTTTCTCTATATTGTCAAAAAAGAACAAGATCATCATGCAGAGTTTTTAAATACTCAAACATTGATTATAAAAGAGAACTTACATAGTAAACTTAGCAAACTAGATTCTTATAGACTATAGACTTGAAAGCCCTTTTAGACTTGCTGAATTCTGAAATGATTTTGTTTACAAGACTCAGACTCTATTTATAGAGAGAAAAAATGTAAAAATGGACTTTAAACAAGCTTAAGTCTGATGGATTCGAAATGGTTTGAGATCCACAGAGCTTATCTTTTACAAAAATAGACAATAAACTTTTTATAAAGTAACTTTATGAACAGGGATGCTGACAGTAATCATGTTTAGGATGTGGGTGAAGTCGGTTGTGCCAACTAGTTAAGAAGAGCATAATGGTAGTACTTGTCAGTAGATGATAGTAGTAATACTTGTAATGATTCTTAGTATTTTTTGCAATAATAGCTCTTGAAATAGTGGTGTTGCTTTCATAGAGATGATAAAGATGGGCTGTCATGTCATGTTGATGTCTTCAAAAATGATATCATCTTCTTCAATTTGGCTGAAGAATAGGAGCTCGAATGCTTTAATTCTTTGTTCTTTTCAGATAATTCTGAAAAATTCTTGCAAACCATCTTATAAGCAGCAATAAGAGCTCGTTGATGAGAATTGGCTCCTGTTGGATCTGAATAGAGAGCTTCTAAAACTTGAGAGGCTACTTTAGTTTCTTTAATTTGTCAAATGCGAAAATTCTATCTTAAAGTTTCATAATCAAAATATGGCTACCACTCACAGTAAAGGAATAAACCAAATAGGATGAGGGTTTAATGTAAAGAGTAAAATCCTAGCGAATAATCCATGGAATATTATTTGTGATAATAAAATGAAGTAGATGAAGGATGTTAAAATCTCCAATTGAGAATGGCAATATTGATATAAAGCTTTGAGGAATAATGGAGGGTAATAATCCCCATATATCCCAATATTTGTCGAGAAACCATCAGGGAATTGTTTGAATGGTATTTTCAAGATTAAAATGAACCTACAAAGAATGTGAAAAATATTGGTTTTGTCTTAATAATACTTTAAGTCATACTTCTTAGTAGTCCCAATAGTTGAATCGAATAGGTCTTAGAAATAATATCTTTTTTGTTGGGTCTACTGGTCATGGAAAAGTAATAATAGTGTTAGGGTTATTAGCATACCATTAATCAATAGTAAGATTTTTTCGAATAATAAGCTTAGAGTACAGAATTCAATCATTTTTAAGATGTTTTGTAATATGGTCAATGGTAATACAGTGAGTGTATAATAATATCCTTTTACAATAAGAGATAGTTTTGTTTGAGTTTGAAGGAATAAACCATTGATTTTTTGAAAAATATTATGAGTAGATATGAAAATTATAATTTGCGGGAGTAATAGGGTATGGGGATGAAGATACTCCATTTTCTTTTTCCCTGCAAAAATTCTTGAGATAATAAGTTAAATAAAGAATTATGATCTCCATTTATAAATTCTATATGAAAATCCAAAATAGATAAGAGGGCTTGCTATCTGGCAAATATCTGTTTAGAAACTAAATTTTTAACATCTTTTTCAATAATATCTTTAACGACTTTACAATCAATTTGTAATAAGAGTTCTTTATTTAAGAGATCACTTTGAAATTTATTGATGCAATTTATAATAGCTAACATTTCATTTTTAATAATAGGATATTTATTTCTTTAAGTATCCGACCATAAACCAAAAGTATATCTCACCAATTCTTTAATATATTGTGGTTTCGGATTAACCTTTTTGATATTAGAGCCAGAGAAAAGGAAAATTCTTTAATAAAAACTTTTTAGAACTCATTTGACATGAAGTTGCCCAAAAAGGCAATTAACCTTGTTGACAGAAAGCTTGAAGGGATTTGGCCTATAAGATGTTAATTGTGTTATCAATGACTTTTATTAAGAATATTTTGACAGGATCTTCTTCATCTAGCTCTTTTACTTCATCAACCTTTTTAAATGGAATAGACTCTATAAGTATGCAGGAAATATAAAATATGACTGAGGAAGTATATGAAGCTATTGAATAGTCTTTTCAAAATTGGAAAATACCTAAAGTTCCTATTAAAGAAATTTATAAAATTGATTTATTTGATTTTCTTACGGAATACATAATTAAAAGTTTAGAAATGACCTTTGAGTTTACAGAAGGAAATCATAAAATAAGATTATTAGCACAAAAAGCCATACAAGATCTAATTAATAAAGGATTTAAATTTATACACTTTGGACTTATATAAGTAGCTATTCAACCCTTAATGAGAGCAGGTATTCTAGCCACTATATTAGCTTGCTCAAAGGACAATAGACATTATAAATTTTCGGATTCTATTTTGGGAATAGTTCAAACTTCACTTCATGCTGGATATAGCTACTTTAATAGTTTTTCAAAATTTTCAGTAAGTTTATTTGATAAAAATATTATTGAATTTTTATTTTTATTAATTCAAGTCCAAGGATTTAATATAATAGAATAATCTAAACCTTTATGTATTCATTATAAAATATATTACAGAGCTATGAAAACTCTTATTTCTCGATGTGTATTATCTCAAGAAAAGGGAGCTACTCTTTTTTTTATTACTAATCATATTCATAGAACACTAGAATCAAGAAAATTATTATGGTCAGATATAAAATTATCATTAGACTGGACTATTCAAAATAAACAACCAGAACAAACAAGTAATAGAACAAGGGTCCCCTAATATTGAATCTATAATAGAAATTCCTAATGAAATAACCTTACATTTCCGATGACCTATAAAAAGAAATTCTATTTATATTGCTAGACCCTCGAGTTCAAATTCTCCTACTATTCTTAGAACTAATTCTGATTCAAGACTTCCAGATTATCTAAATTAACTCCACTTAAAAAAGATTTTCTTTAACAAACGAATCAAATATAGAGAGACCATAAAGAAAAAACCCATCTAATATTGGAAAAGAACCATCTGAATTAGATTTCCAGTTAAATATTATAAATGATACTTCTATCTTTGCTTTTGACAAAGAATTATTATTATGAGATTACAATAGTAGACATAATATAAACAAGAAACATTTCATCCAAAAAATATATTATAAACAATAATTAAACAATCATATTAGAAAATGGTCACAATATGTTATTTAACATAAAATTATTTCAACATCTCTTTACTAGTTTCTGAAACAACATAGATGGTTATATACTTAATGCTACAATTTATATGCTATCATTACCCATGAAGTTATAAATTTGAGATTTTTAAAATTTTATGTATGGATACAATTTAAAATAAATAAACAGTTGACAACCCCCTTTTTATTAATATTTGCAAAGTGGCCTACTTCAACATCTTTTCTTCACTAAATTGAGTATTTTCAACCCACCTTTCTATAAATTAGTATCAACAAAAGGCTTTTTTATTCAATGCTGATGGGAATATATTTCTATGTAACAGTTTTTATTTAAGCAGTGGGTGGAATTTATCTATTCAACATGTCATATTATTTTTATTAGATTACAGCCAACTATTATACCTATCTTTATTAATCATATAATTGGCCCTAAAAATCATCTTTCTTAATAGTTTTAGTTTCTTTGAACTATCTTAATTTTTAATCAAAATAAATTTAGGATTATAATTAAATATACGATGACACACATGTAAATGATTAATTTCCATTCAATCAAAAATTACGGTGGACAAGAAAAGAGAGATTTTAAAATTTTGATGAAAACAGTTTTATAAAAGTAAATTTAAAAAATTATTAGTACAACATTTTAAGTCTCATGTTTCAAGGCAGTATGCAAAGAAGTGAAAGATCAAAAATCAGAGGTTTACACCCATTCATAGTCCCCAGCATCGACCATCCTGCTATCCCGTAGTAACAGACGACCGTCAACCTTAGGCGAGTGAATCAAGATTCTCGCCTTGAGCTTCCACGTCTCCCTCTTCGCGAAAGAAGCCAGCGGAAGAATTAAAAAGGGAAAATCTCCTTCGGTTTCATCCCCTTTATTCAATCCTTCACTCATTCAATCGACGTAGATATCGATAAACCCTCCCTCCATATTCTTTTCCGGCGTTTACCCCCATTCTTTCGCCCTCTAGGACCAAAATCTTTGTTGGGCATATGCAAAAGTCCACCTTTCTTGGTTTCTGATCACCTGGGCGCTTGAATTGGACAAATCCTTTTGCGGGTCGATGGTAAGTTTGGAATTTGTACCATGCGGAAGCCTTTTTCGTGTTTGCGAGCTGTTATTGGTTGGTTGTATGAATTTTTCATATTCCGGTGAGTTGGGTATTTTTAGAATGTAATTGATTGATCTTTCCACTCTTTTTCACTATTCTATTAAAGATTCAAGATTGCAGTTTTCGTCTAGACCAAACTGGTCTTATGCATGTGGGGCCTACCTTTTGTTCATCAGATTGATTGTTTATCGAACCTTTACATTGTTAGATGTGCACAGAAAATTTTCTTGATCAGATAGTCCTGGCAATTGCAATCAAGAAAGCTGTTTTCTAGTGGCAGCCATTGCAGGAGACGGAGATTGAACACTGCATATTCTATCAGTGGTGTGACCCACTAGCTCCGAAATTGGCATGATTCAGTCATGCCAGGCGATGCCTCTGTCCTGCAGAATGCTGATATATACTGGAATATTGCTACTTGAGACTTGGCATTGCCCATCTCCTATCTCTGGGGCAGAGTTTAGAAGATACTTGATTGTGGGATCGAAGTACCAATGTAGATTCTATGTGATGGTTCTTTTCCAATCAACTGAAAGGCAGAATGTTGTACGATATCTACCAAAACAATACTGGTTTTATGTGGGGAATAATGTTGACTTTTGAAGGGGATGATTGTGGCTGGAATGAGGGTGCTAAGATGGACAAGTGGGAACAAAAAATGAGCTGGAAATGAATGCATTCTAGAGAAGCCAGGAGTAAAACCAATGGTAATGAGATGAGGAAAGTCAACTTAGATGGTTTGGCTGTACACAGCAATGGCCAAGAATTTTGTTGGTTAGCTGCAACTTCAAGGTTCTTAAAGGCATGGGGAGGCCTAAATGGATGCTATGGTTTAAAGTGGCTTTTCAACAAGTGGAATGACAAGTCAGGATTCATTAAGATGACCCTCAAGTAATTGAGACAAGATTTATGATTGATTGATTGATGATTCATTGTGTCTATGGTCATCAACATGGAGTTTGCAGCTTGATTCATGATATCTGTAATGAATGCAAGTCAAAACATTGAATCAAGGGTTGCTGTGGATATGATCAGTAACCTGCCAAATATCATTATTTCTTATATTTTCATTGGATCTAAATATAGAATACATTAATGTTAGTGCCAAGAATCTGTGCAGTAGTAGCATGAAGTTGGCTTTATGACATACTTCAGATGGAATGGAACAATAATTGATAGCCATGCATAAAGAGCAGCTTGATCATAGATGGGCTATAATGGGTATTAACAGGTTGATTTAAGTATTTATAAATGAAAATTGCCCATTGATGGGTCACAAACCCTCAAGATGCAGTGCTTGGTTTCACTTCATAGTCCTGCTTCTCTTTCCTAAATGTTCAGACTTCCTGTCATTTTGTTTGGACTCGTCTGAGGTTCTTGCCACACCCTATACAACCATATGTGAACAGCTTTCCGTTTCAAAAACATGCAGATGCTGCAGCCATTGAATATTGTTGTTCCGCATCTCTAACCTCACAAAGCGAAGGACTTCATGTAAATGATATATAGTTCCATATATATGACCTTGTTGCGATGTTTGATTACCAGCCTAGGTTCCACACATGTAACTAAGTGAACTTGGGTTAAAGGAAGTGTTGGATATGATCCATTTGATCAGATATGTAATTTGGTAACTGAGCAAGTACAATGGTATCTGTCTTGTCTAGATAGAACTCAATATGACATGATGTATTTATTGTCGGGCGAGATGGGGTTAGGTCCAACAGTTTAACAATTATAGTAGGATTTTCTCACAATTGATGCTCCTTATTCTTGCTTTTTCATGGATGTGTAATAAATGAGACCTAAAAGCTTGTTGTTTAGCTTCATCATAGGTAAATTAAAGATGGAGCTACAAATAAGTACATTTATGAGGTGTCTTGAATGAACTAATCTGACGGTCAGATTGAAGACATCCGATTGATGCTCAATAGAGCTAAGTTCTAAACATATCGGATATGAAGACCTCCTGTCTCTAATGATAAGGTTGGGTAATGTTAAGTGGCAATCAGCTCAGTCATTGATGCATCTGGCATCAGTTTTGTTTGTTTCTGGTCCACTCTGTATTAGTCCAAATAACACCTATTCAAAAAATTGCACAGTGGTGCGTTGAGTCCATTCACTTTTAAGGGTTTCACCATTAGTCTTTTGGTAGTTGGCTTGAAGTTACAGACTAAATTTGCTCCAGCTGTTGAATTCTGTTTGATGACTGTTAATCGTTGGATAGGGTGTAATGATCTTCTAGATTGAACAGATTTTTTTTTAATCTTAAGGCATGCTCAATTAAGAAAAATTGTCAGTTGATACCATGCCTGATGTGGACACTGGTGTGATATGTGGAAATTGTGTTTTTCACTATGGTATGTGGAAATTGTGTTTTTCACTATGTACTGTTGTTTGCAAATGGATAATTTAATGGCTAGATGGTTTATTTGCATGATTGAAATGAGAATCTTCCATTTTGGTGATGAGGCCATATTCTCTTCCACGCCACTTGAATTTGATTGAGTTGTCTTGTGCTGGTTATTTTGAAGATTTTATATCATTGATGGTTATATCACAACTTCGTGTGGTCTTGGCTGACATTTTGGTTAAATAATGGATTCAATATCTGTTTTTGGTTTCATTGAACAGACAAATGCATTAAGGTTGTTTGTGCATAGATGAGCTTCTCTCTCTCTAGTACTCATATTGCTTATATTATTTGAGAATTACTATATCTTGTGCTTACATATTTTTCAAATCTGTCATGGGTCACAACATAGTCCTAAGCCTATTACTTTTCTAGGCAAAATTTTAAAAATCCTAAAATTGTTCTTTTTCATCTTTTAATCATTTCAGCTCATTGACTCGATCATTAACAAACCAGGACAATCAGTTTGTTTGATGGACTCTGAACTCTTGCATTGCCTCAGTTGAATGATGTCCACAGACCACAAGGGCACAAACTCATCAATCCGATTCAAATGGCCATGGCGTGGAGAATCATCACTAACCATTGGATTGCTTGATGACCCACTTCCTGAGATTGAATTGTCTTCATACCAAAGGCTACCAAGTTCTGGCAGGACTCCTAGATGGTGAAAGCTTGAAGATAGAAGCAACCACAGATTTGGATCTATTCTTTGGAAGGATATACAGCTATTATTGTGAAAAGAGACTTTGGTGTATTGTCATTAAGCGGATACTCAAGCTTTTGAGTCTTAGTTTCGCCCGGTAGTTGTATTACCGACAAATACTTATTTATCAATGGCCATCAAAAGATATTATCGTTTTTTCAAAAACTTTATCGAAAAAATAGAAAAAAATTAGAAAAATAGAGAAAATTTGAAATATTTTTAATGAAATTTTGTAATAATTTAAGAAACATATTTATAAGTTTTTGAAAATAATTTCCTTTTTCATAATTTCAAAAAATAATTACTTAAAATTCAAAATAAATTAAAATAATAAAGAAAAATGTAAAAATTTAGAATATAAATATATAATCATCCACCAACATATAACATTGCACAACCGAAGCTTATTAGAATTTTTTAAGCACGTAATTACCTTTTAATATTTTTTCATGTTTATTATGTATAAATTTGTAATAAAAAAATAATTATATATTGATATTAGATCTATTTGGTTCACACATATATTAGTAAATAGATGATATAAACGTGATTACAAAACATAATCCTCTAAATTATTTTTTTATTTAATTAAAAAATAAGGATTAATTAAAAAACTCTTTGGATGAAAAACAATGTTCAAAATATGCAATCATTTTTATATTATTATGATTTAAAGCCTCAAAGTATTGCATATGAGAGGAGATATTGATTTAGGCTTTTTCCTAAAAAATCCTTTTTAAAAATAAAAAATAAAAAAATAAAAATCTGTAAAGAAAAATAAATTCGTTTGAAAGATATATCATCTTAAAAACATTATCAAATATAGACATCATCAATTTTGGGCTCAATTAAGAAAAATTCCTAATTTGTGTGTTATTCCCTAAATCTTCAAAAAATTCCTAAATCTACCAAAGATTGTTATTTAAATCTATTATAATTAATGTAAAAACATAATACAATACAAAATAATTAATTTTAAATGCAGATAATAAAGAAAAATTAGAGAAATCTCACTATTTTTTGTGAAGACAAATTCTCCCATACACTCACAATAATACCACTCACAATAATACCAATATTTTCTTCCAATAAATTTGATAAAATTGATATTATATACGGTAATATCAATAATGTCTCCAATAAAATTGATATTTATGGGAAATTATAAATAATTTCGTTTTTGGTATATTTATTGTATCGATGGGGACCCACAATGATATTATTTATAATTATCGAGTTGCTAAAATGAAAATTTTCTTTACCATTCATTCATTACATGAGTTTTATACAAGCAAAACAATGGATGATATTTTTATCTAGAATTTCCATGAACTAGATGATCGACAATGTTGTATGTTTCTAGCATTTTTCTCTGGTTGTTTATTTATTCAGAAATCTATTTCTTTCCCTCTCATGCAGTTTTCAGAGTAGCTATCCTACATGGGAACCAAATACTCAAGGCCAGGATTTCATTTTAAATCTCAAAAAATTCAGATATGAGCAGATGCAATGCCGTGGAACCCAACAAGCATATTCACCAACCCGACCATGCAGCCAAACCTGATTTCAAAAGGTCGCAGTGAAGCACATGGCCTCTGCTATCCAGGGCCTATTCCTTGAAATGTTTATTATTGGGATTCTCTTTGGTCAATTACTGCGGATTAGAGGACACAATCCAGACTTCTGTTGCAGGGGAGAATTCAGGTGGCAGGCTACCTAGACCCTCAACAGCAGTCCATAGGCGAACCATTGGTTTCCAATTTCCATGCCAAAATACAGCAAGTGAATATATGAAGAAAACTTTGGCTTGCCACTTGAGGATCGGATGCAGAGTCATTATTGGGCATCTACATCGAGCCAAATCTTCCAGGACAGAATGCCTCAGCAACATGATTCAGGTCGCTTGGGTTGTTTCACTAATAGTCATTGGTGGGATTGAAGTGGTCCCAAGTCAACTGCAGAACCTGAAGCCAGTTTTCTTGAGCCACCATCGTCAAGTTATCATGACCGGGATCATCATTACGATAACTTCTCAGATGCATGTGGGCATGAACATCAGGGAAGTTTGAAATGGAAAAATCCTACCTCATCTTCACTCATGGATGATTGTGATAAAGATGGAGTATTCAATCTGCCATTCAAAAACATTTACCCAAGGCTGTTAAAAATCTCTTCCAATAGAGAGGAGCCTTAATCGGAAGATTATCAATAGCAGTAATGGGTGAACAGTCTTTTGTGATCTGTTTTGAAGGTGTGCGCTTCGCTTGCCACATTGCTGATGAGTTGCTGGGCCATGTCTTATAGTCTTTCCATGATGGGCGTTATTGGTGTTGATGCAACAACAGTATAGGTGTTCCGATGCGCCCATTCAAGACAAGTAACTTGACACGATTGATCCATAGACCCACAATCTGTGTCCTGCATCAAAATTCTCCTCTTAAAGTAATTCTTAACTTTGGCAGTTGAAGCTGGAAGTGGTGGATTGCTTACAACTTGATGTTATCAGAGAGAGACCATATTGGATGAATCGACTGGCTGTGTAAGCATGGTTCCCACTTGTACGGATTGCATATGTTCAGGTAACCTATGCTTTTGGAAGCATCGCTCAATGGCAACACAAAATTTGGAATTCTTTTGTACAGAATTGTCATTATAGAGACATTTTATATCTTTCACCTCTTAGATTGGAATGTGGTTGCTGATGTGTGACAGCCAAACTCGGCTACTCATTGCACCCAATAAATACAAAACATTGCCTATGACACATTTCCTTCTGCATGGTGATTTTAGGGCATTTGTCTATGCATGATTTTGTTTCACTTGATTAATTCCTTGGGTTGCTTGTCCACTGATTTTTGTTCCTGCAATTGATGGGGCCTTAGTTGCCTTTTAGGCTATGTTTAATCCAACCCATCTTGGTACTTATGGCTTATTTTCTTAAAATAAGCCTTATCAAAATATAACCCTTGTGTTTTGCAGCTTGCACAAACTGCTGATAAATCAATTTTCTGAGTTCAGTTTGCTGTTATTGGCTTAACAAAATTTCATCTTTTCAAAAAATGTTTAAGGATATTATGTAATTCCTGATTTACCAATAAATTTTTTTATGCTTACGCATGATCCCGGCTTTCCATAAACCTCCGAACTCATTACCGCTCTGTTTTGTAAAAACCTTCAATTCCTGTAAGTTTCATGTGGGAGATATATGAAAACACTGATTTTTTTTTTCTTTTAAATGCTCAACGTAGTTTCATAGTTTGTAGAACATTTAGCTTCAGCTAGTGTAGCTTAGTAGTTTTAAGCTGTCTACTTTGGCTGTATCAAATAATTTTTGCTTTTATTTGGTTTCAATTGCTTATCAACCTATAGAAGAGTTCAGCTGAATCGAATATAGCCTTAAAAGTCATTAGATATCTTGGGAATAATGGAAAAACGAGCCCCTGATTTAATCTTCGAACCTTGATTTTGCCGAGTTTGCACAGTTCTAATTCTTTGGCACGCACGACCAGTTATCATAACTGGACCAGAGGGCCTGAAATTGTGCATTTATGCATTATGTGCGAAGCCAAACATATGAATTAAAAAAAGACCACTGCAGTTTGGATTGGACAATTTCCACCAGTTCTTTATTTCACTCCATCTCCTGTCCTCATCTGATCTGCTTTTAAACATTAGAGAAAATCAAAACGTTACTACGGTGTAGATTATAATATCTGAACCGTTCATCTTAGGCTCGAATATGAAAAGAACACACTGAATTAGCTCAATGGGAAGTTTCTGACTTATAAACATTGTATTTAGCAATAATCATTTATGTACAAAACTTGAAATTATTTTTATTGAGAGTCAATATAGACTTTAACATTGTGAAATATGAAAAATTCTTGTAATAGTTTCAATAAATATTTAAACGTCATAAAATTTTATAAAATCACTCTTCGATGTTGGAAGAATTAAATGCTCATGCGTATCACAAGTGAAATATATA
>JAYJMB010053295.1:0-28478 GCA_036873735.1 Pouteria campechiana
GGAATATCCTAGTTTTGTGATAAGAATGTATAAAATAGAGGGGATGGATGATATCCCTGGGTTGTATTGATAGGAATTTGTATGGATAGTATGAGGATTTGAGCCTCATGGTATGTTTATTTTTGTATAATACATCTGAGGATAAGATGGAAGTATATTTTAGTTATGGTTGTGATTGTATACACCTAAAGGGCGCAGGGTGTTGTATTAGATTGAGAAGGAGTGAGCCTCCTGGACATATTTAGATTACATTATTTTGATTCATGTTCTAGGTTAGAATATGTGTGTTAATCATGATTTATTATTATTATTTATTAATTGAGCCTACTTACTGAGTTGTCTGAACTCACGCCTTCTATGTTGAATTTTTAATTGACAAGTCAGGTAAAGAATCCCAACTAAGGATTGGGATGGATGTACTAGATTTGAAGATGGTTAGATATGGTCAGAGGAAATGAGGATTGGAATCTTTTAATGTAAATATAATTATATTGAGTCAAAGATTGTATAATTGTATTAAATTGTAAATAATGTATGGCATATCATAGATAATCATTTGAGTATGAGATTGTATGTGGATTTGTATTAATCTAGGGTAATGTATTGTGATCATAAAATGGTTCCGATCTTGGGCGAAGCTGTGAGTATGGGTGTGGAACTGTGTAAATATAATTATTGTCATTTGATTATAAAAATGTATATTTTATTTAATATTATACATGTATATCAGGTATAAATGTCCAAAATACAGGTTAGACTGTCAAATTTTAGGCAGGACATTTCCCTTAGAATTAGGGAAATAGTAAGGGTATGATAAGATTTTTCTTAAGAAGAAGGGAAATGGCAGCATTTTGCATCGGCCCCGGTGTGGCATGGTCAACATGCATAGGGTGGGGGTGTGGGGTGTTACAACCTTTCATAATCAATCTCAGGCCGCTTTACGCCTAGTTACTCATATAATCTTGTTCGTGAAAACATTTTATCATACAGGTTATAGTATTATTTACTTCTTAATGTTTCAACATGGGTAATCAAGGAAATCCATACCCATCTTCATGTAATTACTTGACAATTCAATATGCAAATGATTTAATGCCTCACATGCATCCAAAACTTGTAAGCTATTCTATAACATGAGATTGGGGATTTTCACTCCCAATTATACATCATGATTCCATAGCATATTCAATATCAAATTTACCTTAATAACATGCTCATTATGCTTATAACTCAATTAAACCAAGCATAATTATGTTTTTACGCAAAACCGCCATGTTGACTATTCATGAGTGACTATTCATAGCAAGACATTATGCACAATCACATTTAATCAACTCCAAATTATGTTACAACCATTGTAATCAAGTTATTAATCAAATTTCTTTATCGATTTATATAGTTTCATACCAATTTTACTCATAGGGTTACTGTTCACGGATGAGATTAATGCATAATCATGATTTTTTATGTCTAAATCATGCCAAATCAGCACAAGGCATGCTTTATTTGTTTTCCCCATGAGTTCAACCATAAACACCCATCATTTTCCCTAAACTCACTATTCACAAATTGGGTATAAAACCAAGCAACCAAAATTTCATAAAATCAATTAAGGAAAAGCTAATTACCTTCAATTTTGGACATGGCTATGATCCCTAAGCAAGAATCCCACTCAATTCGTCTAAGATCTACACCACATGCAACAAAACTCAACTTTCCACCATTTTCCACTATCCAAAATGATAAAAATTGGGTGTAGAGGCTAGGATCTTTGCTCTCATGCATAATCTCAATGATCTTTTCACAAAAATGGTGTAAACATGGAACATATAGGGGATTATTTTTGTGGGCTAGGGCATAGGAGCAAAGGAAGAAGAAGAGAATGGGTTGAAAAGGCTGAAACAACCATTAAAAATTTAATTTTTCCAGTGCTTCGCCAAACCACCACACTAGTGTCACGACTCAAAAATTTGGCACTGTGACACTGGTCCTTGTTACTGCCTGAACGCCTTCATCTCAAAACAGCATCGCGGCATAGAATTCTGCTACCCGCACTGGTTTCCACCTTCACAGAATGGCGTTGCGGGCCCAAAATTGTTGGCTCCCTTTCTCAATGTATTTTTTTCTATTTTCACTTATTTTTAAAATTTTCTTTCATCCTTTTCCCTCTCTTATATATTTAACCTTTTAAGCATCACATTTTCCACATAAATTTAGCACTATAATACACCATGATTTCTTTTAATTAAGTCAAATTACATCTAATACACAATTTTAATCATACTATCAAATAACCACTTTCTTCATTAATGCATTCATGTTCATTTTATCCCCAAATGATAATTTAAGAAAACTTTTTTAAATTTCCTCACTTTTAACAACCAGGTGTTACAGTAATTCAACATTATGCTTTTAGAAATGTGTAACTTTTGCTTCTAGTTACTTGATCTTCTATTTATAGCCTTTGGAATGAATTAGAGCCATTGTAATATGCTTTTGTTGATGTTTTGACTGCTTTAGATGACTTGTAATTAACTCAACTACAAAGCTAACCAAGGCTGCTTCAAAACTCAGAAAGTCAGGTGAGTTGTGTTAGTTTTTGTTGCAATATTAAATGTAGATGTCTAAAGCAAAGTCTTCTTTCCTCTGAAGGTTGCAAAGAGAGGTAAGTTTGGTTCAAAGAGGCTTTCAAACCTCTGAAACTTAGGGACAGTTCCTCTGAAAATTCTTATGAAGACTGACACTCTCAATTATCACTAACGGCTACCTTTTTTAGGCTTCTAAAACTTGGTTCTTCCTGAAAAAACCTCTGAAATCTATCTTTCCTAAAATGCTTCTAGAAGACGCATAAGACTTCAAAGAGATGGATTCCATCTATTGGTCCCTTTAGACTTGGCTTAACCCAAGAAGACAACGGTGAATTGGTTTTATAAAATTTTTAAGCTCAACCCTTGTTTAACTAAATTTTCTCTTTTCATGCTTATGTTCAATTTGTAATGAGATAAATAAAAAAATAATAGAATGCAAGGAAATAAATTAATCACACACAATGTATAGTGGTTCGGGACAACCTTCCTTCTCCACTCTTCCAAGAGCACACTCCTTGTGCCTTGGGTTCTACTATCTTATATAATGGAATATAATTAGTACACCTAAAACTCTTTTGGATTTTAGCTCTAGGGGGCATAAATAACTTAGTAATTGATTGCAAGACACACTTCAATGATCAAGTTGATCTTCTTAATTCCAGCTCAAGGGGTTGTAAACCTTAGTGTCACTAAAGTCTTTTAGATTCCAGCTCTAAAGGACGTATACACTTATTGCCTCTTGCACTCTTCTTGATTCTAGGTCAAGGGGGTGTGTAAACCTTAGTGCCTCTTACACTCTTCTAAATTCTAGCTTTAGGGGGCATAATATAATCCAGTAAGTTGATTGTGGGACATACTCCAACAATCAAGCTTGCTCTTCTTGAGGTTGGTTTCCAATACCAACTCAAGAAACTCACAAATAGGGAATGAAAAGAAAAAGATTACATTTAAATCATGTTTTTTGAGATCGTAATGGAAGCTTTTATAATCCTTGAAAGCTCACTTGAATGCAAGTGATCTTCCCTTTTTGTTGTAGAAACAAGCTTTGAAAGGTTGTGAAAGAAGGTTGAGTGTCTTGGCTTGGTTTGCTTGAGAGTATGAAAGTTAAAGCTCAAAGAATTCTTCAATAATCGCTTCAACAACATCTTGAACATCCTAGATTTACTTCCTTTATAGTATGATTTTAAATTCTAACTGTTGTGGGTAGGTAGTGCTCATTTAATGTGAGGGAAATGTTCACATTTTTTACTATTTAAAAATTCCATGACTTCAGACGTCTGAAGTTAGCACTTTAGATTTTGAAACATGATGGCTCTGTAGTGTTCATAATTGGCTATTGTGTTTTAGAGCTTCTAAAGGTTGGATATCTTTTCAATCATAGCGCCTCATGTGTCTTCTATAATGCCTTGTAAATGTGTGTGCTTTAGAACATCTAGAGTTAAATTTCAGAACATCTGAAGTGTTGTCTCCTTCAATGTCATGCCTTGTTCAACCTTATAAATGTGTTTCAGAACATCTAAAGTTAAACTTGAGAACATTTGAAGCGTCATTTGCTTAGTCAATTACCATTGCTTCATTTGTTCAGAGCTTTTGAAGCTCTCTTCAAAACATAGACTTCATTCTGGCGATTGACAACTTCACAGGCTGTTGTTTCCCTTCTGAGGCGTGTTCATCATATGAGATATATTCTGAAGATGCTCTGAAGCTCCTTTTGAGCGCTGACATTCCAACTACTATGTTTCCCCCATTGAAGCTTCTGTTCATTGTTTGAGGCATGGTCTGAGCTTCGTTCTAGCAATACTCTTCAGAACATCTAAAGTTGGTTTCAGATGTTCTAAAGTTCCCCTTTAACACTGATATTTCCAAATGGCTATTATTTGTCATCTGAAGCTCTTGTTCATCATCTAATGCATGCTCTAAACATACTCTAGAGATCTTTTGAAGAGGCTTCCTTGCATATGAATAGACTCATATTGTTCTTATTGGCACTGAAACATGGAGTTCTTCTTTGAAAATGTTTTGAAGATCTTTTGACTTAGGTTTCCGACCTTCTTCCCTTCAATATGTTTTGATCTCATTTTACTTGACTTCAGAAGTGTCCCAATATATTTGAAATCTTTTGAGTTGGGTTCTATCATCTGAAGCATCTTGTTTCTTTCATCATAGTGCATGAATATATTTTGAAGCCTTTGGTTGCTTCAACATGTTCTGAACTTATTTCTGAAATACAAGAAGCTTTTTGAATGCTACTTCTCTAAAGCTTTCTAATGAACTCTAATCTTGCACCTGCAATAACTTCTGAAATGTATAATGCAGCTTCTAGAGTTTCCACATCTTTTGTAAGTTTGCTCTAAAGGTTTGAACGCTTATTTTGTAGTTGTCTCTAAACTTTGAAGGTTCTTTTGGACCTTGAAATCTTGCCAACTTTTGAAATTTATCAAGCAACTTCTAAAATCTCTAAATCTTTTATAGATTCCCTCTGAAGGTAACATTCTTTTTGAAGTTATCTTAGCACTTTGAAATCTCGCCAAACTTTTCATCAGCTTGACTTGAAATCATTAAGCAAGTTTTGTTGTCATCAAAACTAAATAGATAGACTTAACACCAACCTCTGAGGATTCCTCTGAAATGGTTTTCTGCTCAATCTCATCTTCAGACTCTTATTGAGACATCTGAAATGGCCTCTGAAGTGTCCTTTGAAATTCAGAACTTGATTTCAAACTTCCGTGGATCCTCTAAAATGTCCTATGAAGTGTAGAGCTTATTTTCTTGAGTCTTCTTAACTGTCCTCTAAATTGCAAACTAATTTTATCTTTTGCATTTACATGCTTTCTTCCCTTGGTACTTAATTTATGACATGTGAAGTTGGATTATTCAATTTTTTTTTGTCTTTCATATCACCTTAAGCTTATTTTCCTTGTGAGTTTTCTAGTTTTTATCATTTTAATTCTACAACACTTGAAAATCATCATGCTTGTACCTCACTTTCTCACTCATTTATCTGCTGATCATCGAAATTTAGGTAATGTTTCACATTCATTATCAAAATCAAGCTAAATAAAAGTGTTAGGTTTAACACTTTGGACCTACACACATGGTAGCTCCACATTGCTTGTAGGCCTAGGCTAGGCAAATGGCGAGTGGTAGGAGCATCTTTTTTGATGGGTGGCTCTGGCAGAGGCAAGACATGGTAGTGAATGATGGAAGTGTGATAGCCCTAGTTTTTCTAGTAGGCGGCTCCAACAAAGGGCGGGATGTGACATTATGTGGTAGTCCCGAGGGTGCATGTGATCTGCGCTAGAGACAACACTTGAACTAGAGGGTGCAACTTGGGTCAGGTTCAAACACAACCTAGCCTACCAAACCCAAATTTGAGTAGTGTTGAAACTCACCTTTTCCCAACCCAAACCTAAAAAATTTGGGTTCAACCCAAATCCGATTTAAAACTATTTGAACTAGTGTTAGGGTCAACCCAAACCCACAATAATCCAAACTCGAACCCAATTTCAACATAAATATTTTATATAAAATATAAAAGTAGATTTCAGAAATAATATGCATTTGTTTAAATAAATTCTATTACATATGATAAATAACATAAAATATAAGAATAATATAGTTCCAATGGGTTTCATAAGTCATGACATTTGACTAGAGCTACAACATTCTTTTATTATATAAAGTTTCTCTTACGTAGTAGCATCCAAGCCCAAGACTACTCAGCCAATAGACATTTCAAGGTAAACAGGAAATGTTGCCCATAAGGTTACAGAAATATTGAACTCTCCAACGCCCTACACATCACGATTTGTTCAAAATGAAAACATTCAAAAGATTTTAGTGGGATTCACTTTGTTAAATTACAACTATTTGATCATAAGTCTGTGTAACCTATATTATTTATAAAATATACAGAATTATGTATAAAATACAAAAATAACTAAATTCAGTTTGAAACATGAATGAGGGATTTCAAGGATTGAATAGTATGTTATTTTTCCATTTAATTTGAAACATAAATGAGCAATTTAAAAATGATATTTCAATCAATCAATCAGAACATCACTAGATTTTCATCAACCCAAAACTCAACTCAAGCCCGATTTTTAAAAATAGGGTTAGGATTGAAGATTTATAAATAGGGTTAAGATTATGGTTAGAATTAAAGTTTTACAAATAGGATTAAGGTTAGGGTTGAGAGGAACCCAAGTTTCATTAGCTTGAGTTGCACTCCTAGCTTGAACGATAGATACAACTAGCAATGGTGCTAGTGATCAATGCTGGTGACAGTGCCATATCGATGGAGATGACCAATGATGGCGTCGGTGGGCTAGTTGGATCTAGTGGGGTCCATCATGGGGTTTTTGATACCCTTGATTCTATTTTTGGGTCCATTCGTCTCATTCCCTTTGAAAATTGGTTTTTGCAAATTTTTATTAATATATTATTATTATTTAATAACCAAATATTATATCACATCAAAATTCTTCCCCTTTTCACTTTTTTTTTTTAAATTTTCCTCCTCTTTATTGCTTCACAAAGAGAGATGTTATCAATCAAAAAAAAAATTTACGTCAACAATAAAGAAAATAATAACAAAATAAGTAAAAAAATTACATAAAATACGATGTGAATTTAGAAATGTATATAAAGGAAGAACCATCAAATAAATAAATATCACATCAAATATGTAAATTCATCAGAAAGATAAAGTTGTTATACAAGTAAAAATAACATAAATGGAGGAAAGAAGATTACTTTTCCGTCTCTATTCGACCAAAGGAACTCTCGTGGCAGGAGTCTTGACAGAAACAGTTCGACCTTGTCCATCGCCGGCTTGGGCTTCGGTTTTGCCTTGCACAATGTATGCAAAGTTTTCTTCGTGAGCCAGGCTCCGGCCTAGACCCTGGTTTGCTGTAGGTTAGGCATTCGTGCCTTACAAGTCAAGTCAATTAGTCTAGTAACTCTTATCGACTTCCTCCAGCGTTTGTTAAAAGCCGCACCTCAGCCCTATTCGTATAAAGCCTTAATTAATATTTCATGATCCAAATCCATTCAAACTAATCGTTCGAGTTTCAATTTTGTAAATTTGCACGTCCCTTCAGTAACAAGTGTCAACTATCTGGAAATTTTCTACAAGAGTATGGACTATGGAGTTGATCGAGAACAAATAAAGATAGATGGCCATGCATTCGATGTGGACCATTGGATTAGATCCACGGTGCCAGGAAATGTAAGGCCTTGGGCATGGTTGCTCGTGAGGAGATTTTAAGCACCATCCCCCATGAAAGGTTCTTTTAGTAAAAAATATTTTTCAGTATAATTCATTTACTGATACATATTATAATATTACTATCTAGATAAAAATAACTTGCTAGTCTAATATTATATAGCATTGAATTTAAGGACAATTAATCTGCAACTTCCAAAATTTTCATTTTCAATGTTTTTAGAATGATAAGAAAAAGAACCTTGGAATTGGGTGTGTGAAAGTTGAAAATTATAAGCCAACCATTAAAATCAACTTTTTGACTCGTTGATGCACAACGTGGTCAAGATTTGCACATGGAGTAAGGTTATTTGTTTTAGGGATATTTTGTTTGATATTTTATTTAAAATTTAACATAGTTACTTTTTAGGATTTGATGTAAGCTTCAAGTGATCAATACATAAATCAATTTGATAGATGATTTGGATTATAAGTTTTGTTCATTTTATTTAGAGTTTTAGAAATATGTTTACATTATATTAGGATTTTCAGATTATTCATGAGTTATTAATAACTCGAGTTGATTAGGTTTCTCTGTTGTCTCTTACTTACTAAATCTGTCCCCATAATTCATCTTATTTTCTTAACGCCTTTGGTAGGCATTTGAGAGGGGTATATCACTCATTGACTATATTTCCTACTGTAGCACTATAATTGCCCAGGACTAAATAAAATGATAAGTTAATCATGAAGAGAAAAGCATCACACACGCAACTTATCATATCAGTTACGAGTTTACAGAGTCACTTGTTATGCAGACAAAATAAAGTAATTATGTATCTCAAAGTTCAAAATCAATATCTAGTATAAGCTAAGTTTCTATTTTACTACTGGTTCGGCCTCTTTCTTTGTGACTTCTAGACTCAACCTTCGTTTCCTATATCATTACTGAAAACTAAAATATGAGCTCAGTAAGGGCCTTTTCGGCCTGCATTTGCACTGCAAGAAAGTGCTTTCATGCACCCAAACCCAACCGTGCTTGCTGTTTTTGGTAAGCGTGTAGCCAGAGTTTCATTCGAGGCCGGCTTCCGTAGGAGTGCTTGCACACGCTTCCTTGAAATAAAAGTACGGTAGATTGGTAATTTCCGCTGCGTCCTCTTACAACATATGAGTGTTGAAATTCTCTGCATGTATGAGAGTAGCAGGCCTTGGGAGCCGGGAGAAGGACGCTGAGAGTGATGGCTGTGTAAACAGTCCTTGCATGAGGTGACTGTTTTGTGCAGTCTGCTATCATGCATAGAATCCGTAACCCACTCAACGCTACAATGTACATAGCCAGCTATTTTATGTATATTATCTGTTGAAAAAATGCTGATCTAACAAAATATTGATCCATTTGAGTTGATTCTAATAACTATAAGGCGAAAAATCTTAAATTCATGATGAAAAGATTTTGATTCATACATTTAATATTTTGTAAGTAATACCAGGAAATCTTATTCCCAAGACAATAAATAATCAAGTGCTACAAATATCTACTCAATGACATCTTATATAATAATGAATATACACATTCCTTTAATCATGCATATTTAGGCCCTAGAATAATACATTTATTAATTATAGGAGTTTTTTCATTAATATATGTTCCATTAAATGCTTGAAGAATAATGTGAGAATAATTTACAACACCAATATTTTTACAAGTAGTAGTTTTCTTAATTTAATTTAATTATATTATACATGCCATATATAAATATATTTACTCTATTAATACTTTTGTAACATATGTACTATGCTATGAGGTTTAAACATATAAATACTAGGTGACCATACCTATTTTGCTAAGTGTAATGCATGTGAATAAGTGTTTGGTGCATTTGGTTTTGTTTTTACCTACTATACTTGCTTTCCACATAAATAGATTAGATAATTTAATGGAATTTACTTAAACTATTTTCCTAACACTTATCTTAGAGGTAATTTCCAAGCTTATATGCTTATATGAGAGTAGTTTTTATGCTACACACACTTGTGTATGTATAAACTTGACTAACATACAAACACCCCTAAATTTTGAACAACATACTCTAGTATTATGACATAAATCCTTTCTAAAAAAAAAGATGGGTACTCACCATGGACCTCATTCTTGTACTCAAATGTTCTCATAAATTTCAAAATTATTTGTGCTCCTTAAATATTCATAAGTATACAAAAATAAAAGAAACATTATCCATAGCTTAATTAGGTTGAGGTAAGAGTTAGGTAATTTTTCATGCCTTCTGAATTCTTGAAATGGTGCCATACTGATATACAATGCTTGAAGTTTATATTATATAATTTTTCTTGGCGTTAGTTGGACATTGGATAATTTAATAGAATTTTCTAAATCTTTGCCTCCAATACATGCCTTAGAAGTAAAATAGTGATTCATCTTTATCTATATAAATTGACATTCATGCTTTACTATACTTCTTACTACACACGCACATATACATACATACATACATATACACACACATATATGGAAAATGATCCAGTATAGCCGGCTATACTGAAATATTCAGTATAGTTGGCGTTTTTATTGTGTGATGCAAAGGGTGAGATCTTGGCCCTTTGTGGGCGCTGTGAGTGTGGTAGGGAGGGAGAGTTGACTTGTGGACTTCGTCTCCCAAAAATTCAAAACACGCGATATAGAGGGGATTGTGACATGACTACTTCCAGTCTCCCTCACTCACACTTCTTTACCGTCTTCCCACCATCTCCCGCTTCACTCTCCCGCCTCATTAGATATTGAAGATGGGTACTTAATTATTAAGAATTATATTAAAAATTTTATTATTTTTTGAGGCATAAAATTTCTAAGCTAGTTGAAAATTAGTAAAATTTTTATTTTTATTTTTATTTATGAAAAATATTTATATTATTTTTATTTTTCTAGGCTTAGTTGAAAATTAGTGAAAATTTTGATTAGTAAATTTTTTTATTTTTAGTGAAAACTCTATTATTTTTTGTATGTTTTACCCATTTTTATTGGCATACCATCCTAGAATGGAATGAATGGATGGTAACTATATACCTGTAATCAGTGAAAATTTCCATTAGTGAAAATTTTATTTTTAATGAAAATTTTATTTTCTATTCTTTTTATCCATGTCCCGAATTATGTCCCATGTTCGAAAACTCAGATTTTATGTCCCAAGTCCATGTCTATATTGAAACACTAAAATATTTTATAATTCATGTCACAAATTATGCACCATGTCCAAAAACCCAGATTACATGTCCCACTGTGAACTCTATGTCCGAAACGCAATAAAACCCTAATATAATCCATGTCCCAAATTATGCCCCATGTCCAAAAATTCAAATTCCATGTCCCATTATGAACTCTATGTTCGAAACATAGTAAAAGCCTACAGTCATTAGGCAAATCTCTTCGGCTTTTTGACTCCATCTCCCAGACACAGAACGCAGTACGAAGGTGGGCGATAGGGACTACTTCAAGTCTCTCTCACTCACAGCGGCGTGCCATCTTTCCACCCTCTCCAACCCTATTTGTTCTATTTTCGCTCTTCCCCAATCAAAAATTAATTTCTCTCCTCCGATCTGTACCAACTCCCGCATCTCCCATATCTATTTTTCAGGTTTGCTTCCACAGGACCGCTACCCCCAAATTTTGTAACTTGGAACAAACTTTGAAAATTAACCGATTCCTTCAAGACTTATCCACAACCATAAAGGAGTTGCCAAATCTGCTACTCTAGCAAAGGAGAAGTTTTTAAAGTAAGTCATTTTTGTTTCATTCATTCATTATCGTCATGGTGATTGTTTTCTCTAAAAGTTGCATTAGTTTCACGACAACTCCATGTGCTTTTTGTTATTACTTCAAGTGAGATAGCTATTCAAGCTTCTCTCGATTGGAAATATTAGAACTGCACAGCAACTATTTGATTAAACGTCTTCTACTAGATTTAATTATTTAAATTAAACAATTCTTCTTTTATTTAATTCCTATCTATGAATTTAATTATTGTAGTTTTCAATTACAGATGGATTTGTGATTAGTAAAATAAATCCAACATTACAAACTAAATGGTTGTTCATTTAAATTTTTACATTGTGTATCATGTTTTATAGTGATTAGCACATTTACTTAAGGATGATGTTATTATCTATTTTAACATAGGTTGTTTTAGGTCCATGGATTTACATGTAGATGTTGTGAATGTAAATGACAACAATGAGGCGGGTTTCCCTATTCCAAATGGATGAGGTATCGAAATAGGCAATACAGAAGTCAATAATATGGATGTAGTGGGCAGTGCTGTACAAAATTCATTGATAGGAATACACAAATTTTTGCCCAAAGATCGTATTGATCTAACCCCAAAGATTGGCCAATAATTTGACAATGAGAAAGCTGCTTATCAATTCTACAATGGTTATGCAAAACTCTATGGGTTTAGTATTAGAAAGAGTTATGCAAGAAAGTTGGTCAATGGAGACATATATGGTCTAGTTTTTAAATGCTCTAAAGAGGGCTTAAGGAAGGCCAAACCCCCTAAAGTAGATTGCCTAATAGCTGACTCAAATAGTCCACGTGAAGCTTCAAATGTTAAACCCACAGAAAAGAATAAGCAAAAGTATAAATAGAGATGTCTCACCAGATGTAATGCATAACATTGCTTGGGGTTTCTAAACGTTGGGTTTGTGATAAGTGGGTTATTACAAGATTTATACTTGAACATAGCTATGGTCTAGGATCACCTAATAAATCTCATTGTTTACGATTACATAGGGATGTGTGGGATTGTCAGGTAGATATTCTAGAATACTTGAATTAAGTTGAGGTTGGTGTAGCAAAAGCATTAGACTTTATGGCTTGTGAGGCAAGTGGGTTAGAGAATTTGGGATTTTCACAATTAGATGTCAATCCAAGTTTAACAGGGAGGGGTAGATGCCTTGTTATAATACTTTCAGAGTCAATCAAAAGCCCATTTTCAATTTAGTTTCAACCTACAAGTGAATGGGGAAGGACATTTGATGTCATATTTTTGGGTTGATGTTGTAGCCAAAATTGATTATGGGGGGGTTTGGTGAATGTATAAGACAAATGAATATGATATGTAATTTGGACCATTTGTTGGCGTTAACCATCATAAATAATTAATAGGACATGACTGCTTTTTGGCGAGATCACAACTAATTTTAAATGGTTATTTAAAGCATGGCTTAATATGATGGGAGTTGTAGCTCCAAAAGTAATAATGACTGACCAAGATGTTGTTATTTCAGTGGCTGTAAGAGATGTATTCCCTCAAACCCATAATGTTTTTTGCATATGGTATTTGAATAAAAAATTTAATGAGAAAATGGGTATTGTGATCCATAACAATCCAAATTTTTACAAGACTTGGTCTAATTGCATATACAAAAGTGAGACATTAGATGAATTTGAAAAGACACGGGTTGATATGATTGATACCTATGGCTTGCAGATCACTCTTGGTTATAACAACTATATAACATCGGAAATGTGTGTGTGTATGCTTATGTTAGATGTCATTTTTTTAGCTGGCATGACAACTACATAGGGATATGAGAGCATGAATTCATTATTTAATAAATATGTGCATCACAATACAAAATTATTGAAATTTTCTTATGAATATGAACAGGCTGCTAAAGGGAAGCATTGGGCAGAAATAGATGCTAATTGTAAAATAACATAAAACACAGCATACTATTGAGTATAACATGACAAAAATGTATATAAAGGAGATTTTTTTAGAATTTCAGAAAAAAGTTGAGTAATGCTAGTATTATTTTGCATAAATTAGTGTGTTAAATGGCCTTATTGATCAATATGTTATTCATAGATATTCAAGTGGTGATCCTGAGAATGGGACAATGAAAGTAGAGTGACCGCATGTTCATGCAAAAAGTGAGAATTTTTAGAGATAGTGTGTGCATATATTCTTGCAGTATTTTGTGTATGAGGGATCTTTAGTATGCCTGAAAAACTAATATTGAGGAGGTGGACCCAAAGACCTAAGGAGAAGATCATATACTAACAATGTGCTATAATATTAAGTGTTAAAAATTCAAAGATTATACGGCACCACAACTTAATACAAGAATGTGGTAAAATTATTCACGATGGACCAGTGATTTGGCTCTTTATGAAATTATTTTTGAAGGCTTGAAAGGATTAAAAAATCAACAGAAGAATATAAGAGAGAACATGTCTCGAGTGCATGTGATAATGATGAAGGGAGTGGGGTCAACTTCAATAACGAAAGTGTGGGGGTTGTACATTACCCTAATTTAATGCTACCCTCAAATGATGATATGACAACCCTACCAACTAATACCCCAATTGATGGGGTACATAGGCACAACTCCCAATCAAATGCAATACTAAATCCACATAGCATGAAAATAACATGTCGCACTAGTAAGAGATTCAAGTCAACAATTGAGGTGGTTGGGAGAACTAAGGCTGGTAGGTTGTGTCGTAGTCGCAAAAAAATTGTTATTGAACACGATAAGAGAAATTGTCCGTCGTTAAGAATCTCCAATCCTATGCTCGATTCATCCCATGGTAATCTTGATTAGAAAGGTACTTTATGCTCAACTTTGATTATATCAAAGTTATATATATATATGTTTGTGTTGTTATGCTTATGACATACTAACAAAATCCCCATTGGCTTTCGTAGAATACTTCATTTGATTTCTTCATCCGAGGGTACGAGTTCGCCATATTCTGTAAGAGTTTCTTGTAAATGCGGTTTTGAAGCTTGTATATTGACTTCTTATATAGATAAGAACTCAGGGAGTCAATTTCTCGGTTATGCGGGGTTTTTCATGAGTATCTTTATACTTCTCTTTAGTATCTTGTATAAATATGCTGATATAATTAACAACTATTTAATTGTCTCATTATAGGATGGTCCCAATAGATGTTCCTTTTTTTGATAGGATCCCTCTCTATCTAATAAAGAGCATCAGTTTAGAAGAGACCAAATGCATGAGATCAAAAGGCTGAATAGTCAGTTGTATGTTATGCATGAAGAGAACTGATAGTTAAAATCAAATGTTCAAGAAATGTAGCACTCGAGAGAGGAGTTGTCACAATATGAGGCCATTTGCAAGGCATTGGAAACAGAACTCAAGGAATGCAAGAGAAGAATGCATATTTTATGTCTTACAGTGCTTATAGTTGTCATAGTATGAGTTATGTAGACAGTAAAATACTTTTATGTAATGACATCTTTTCAAATTACTTGATCTTCAACTTGAACTACCTATAATATTTTTCCTTCAAATGCAATTTTAGATAGTTATTTATACACATCTGCTATGATTAGACCAAGGCAGGACTTTGTTGTGTTATTGTGATTTAGGGAGATTGAAAGGCCATTGCACCTCTTTGTTCAACAAGTCGTCTTTGTTTTAAAAATGTTTGCATCCCAGACATGGAGGTTTGATTCGGGGCATGAGCCAAACTTCTCTGTTCTTCGTGAACGGTTCATCCAAGTACGAATTTATAATCCCAAATATGGGATATTAATTCGGGACATGGATGAACGGTTCCCATTGTCCATGTCCCATGTCCATATCCCAAGTCCCACGACCTAAGTCCCATATCCCACGACCCATGTGTAACACTTGTAGTGTTGAAATTTGGGAAAAATTCTTCACATTTCAGTAAAGTGAAAAATTGAAGTGATAAATAGTGACTTATAAAGAAATTTATTATGAAAAGCTGAATTGAACAAAGAGAATGACTTTATTAGTAGTTTTGAGTGAAATTGACCCCAATAATGATTTTGAGTTAAGTCATGTATATGACTTTTGCGACTAATGAATCATGCTTATTAGGTATAATGTGACATTTAGAAAAAAGCATATCTATGATCAATGTGAATGGCCTAAGATAGTTATTATGTGTAGTATAATGTGTATGAAATATTAGCTTGAGTTTTGGATGTAACTTGGAATAAAAATAGCATATGAAGTTACTTATGACAGAAAATTTAGTTAAAATGAACTGAATAGGTAATTTTTGGCAATTGACCTCAAATGAGATGGAAAATATCATGAACATATTTTGTTTTAGGTATTCGATGTGTAAGGAATCTTGGTTTAAGATTTGGATGCATTTTAGAATGAAAATAGCATGTGAAGTCATTAAGCACAAAAATCAAAGAAATTTGGTTAAAAACAATTGAATGAGTGATTTTTAGAAATTGACACTAAATAAAGTGGTAAATAGCATAAACAAGTCTTATTTTATGTATGTGATGTGTGGGAAGTGATTATTGGGAGATTTGAAGTATTTTATATAAAATGAGGACTATGGTGATTTATCATTAGTGTAAAAGCTGAATTTGAAAAAAGGATTCATTGTGATTAAATTTGGATATAGATAATAGAATAATTTAAAAATGTGTTCAACATGAAAGTTTTAGATCATGAAATTGTCTATCTAATGGAAGAAAAATCACCTGATTCAAATATCTTATGAGGAAGTTATGACTAATATACTGAAGCTATTTCAAATGACTGAAAAATAATGAGATGAATATTATGGGTCAAATTTATGAAAATTTTTGACATGTTTGTGGGCTGCTTTGGAAAAATTTGTTAACATAACAGTTGTATCCATTGAAATTAAGTTTCCAATGCCTCAAACATCAGATCATTTGGACATATGTAAAGGTTATGCTTAAATTACTAGTAGTGTATTAAGGAAGCAGGTTAGTGTTACGACACAGGAACTCAATGTTGCAATACCTATGTCGCAATACAGGTTTTCTATGTCACAACACTGGGCAGTCAGCAAAGTCTATGTTGCGACACAAGCTAGATGGTGTGCTGGAGCACCGAAAAAATGTGATGTTTTAAGCCCCAAATTCATTCTGTTTCATTATTCTTCATTCTGTTTCTTCTTCCACGCCCCAAAATCATGCTGTAGACCCCATTTAGCATGATTCCACCATGATTTAGCTAGGGGATTCCTCTTTTAAGTGAGAATCCATTATTTCTTGAGGAAGATGATAAAACCCAATTGTTGGGTTCGTGGATTGGGGAAGAAGATGTTGTTTGGGGCAAATGGATGGTGCTACTTAGAACTTTGGATTTGGAAGCATATTTATGGGATGATGCCATGCATGGATTCCATGATAAGATATTCTTTTCTATCTGGATTTGAGATTTCTATAAACTAGGGTTTTTATACAATTTTCTGAAAAGTAATTTTTAGAAGAAAATGATATGATTAATTATGAGGAAAATGAGTATTGAGTTAATTACCATAAATTGAGAGTAAATTGGGTTTGAAAATTATGATTTTTGGCATGTTAGGGTTCTATGAATAGTGACGTTTGGGGAATTTTATGAATTACATGAAATTAACATGGAAAATTTGATTAATATCAGAATTTTGATGTTCTGGGATTTATATAGGGTGATTTGAGCTTGTGAAAATGAATATTCAACTGTGACTTAGTATGCTCTATGTAAGCCATAAACTAGTTGAATTAAAGACTTAATTGAGTTGTTTTAAAGGTGTTTAAGTATGGATCATGTTATATACAACATAAATATGACTACAACATGTTATTAGATTGACCAAAGTGTCTAGGATTGTTCTTTATTAATTTGATGTGAATTAGGCAAAGTTGCCTTTGTAAATGAATAGCCTATTTGTTTGTATAGGGCAAATTGAAAATGGATGAAAAGTTGTGAAGCTTGTAACATTATGGAGACAATTTGTCAGTAAGTTAAGTATGCTATATTTGTATGTTTATTTGATTGAATGGAGATGATCATTATCTCCTGAGTTATGTTATGATATGTGAATGTATGAATGGAATGAAAGGATAGTGATTATTCCCTATTTTGTGTAAAAATTTGTAAGAATGAAGGGGGATGTTGAACATCCCATCAAAATTAAATGTAACGTATGCTTGATTGACAGGGATAGATTACCCCTTGGCTTATTTGATGCTTCGTTATGTTAACGATTATGAATATCTTGAATTTGAATATGTGAATTAGAAATTTTAAAATCCAAAATGCATGGTTTGGATGAGATATGTTTATATATTCGTTTTTATTATGGATTGGATTTTATATGTGTGGGATGCGAATAGGGATACCTGAGGGATCCCTATTATTCATTATTGTTTGTTATCTAGTCTGCTTACTAAGTCTATTTAGATTCACTCCCATTTATTTTATTGTCAAGCCATGGAAGATTACAATGACAAAAAACATAGAAGAGTAATTTATTTGAGAAGTAAATATACATTGTGACAAAATATTGTATTATTTCAGTGGGATTGGAATCCCATAATGTTCATGTATAATTGTATTTGATTCAAATATTGTATTTAGAAGGTTTTTATTGATGTATAATATAGTGTATTGGCATGTCAAAGTGACTTGGTATTGTATTGAAACTGAATTTGTATACTTCAGTGTGAGTGCCATCATGATCCACTCAGATCTTGGGCTGTGGGATAGTGAATGTTTGTATTTAGAATTTGTATTATTATTTTATTTATTTGATATATAATTGTATAGGTGAAAAACTCATCTATTCAAGTTAGGTCTTGCCAAATTTTGGGCAAAGTACCCCACCCTAAAAGTGGGCAACTCTTGGTGAAATATAGTGAAAAGGATAAGTCGCGCCTTAGAAGGTAGGGCATGACACCATGTCCATGTGCCATGACCTATGCCCATGTGCCACCTCCAATGCCCATGTCCCACATCCCATGCTCATGTCTCACGTCTCATGCCCATGTCCCACATCTCATGTCCATGTCCCACAACCCATGTCCATGTCCCACAACCCATGTCCAGGTCCCAAGTCCATGTCCCACGACCCATGTCCAAGTCCCAAGTCCCATTCCCAAGTCTCAAGTCCCACGTCCCACATCCCACGTCCCATGTCCATTTCCCAAGTCACACTTAAGAGTCACAATTTTCCATGTATTTTGTTAATGAATTGTTCATATTATAAAGTACAAAAAGAAATTTGACTCAAATAACTGATAGGATATAGGCAAATATAATCATATTTGGTTAATTTTCCTTGACTAACGTGATACTCAATAATCAAATATAACATAACCTAATTTAACAAGATACTCCATAACACATATGCAACATAGTCAAGAGTCTCATTCAATGTGACTTTTTGGATGCCTGTTGGGAGACTTGATAATCTTTATTTTCGAGTACATGCATGCATCCTTGTTAAGGTGGAGAAGAGTGTATTCTGATATCCGAGGCTGGACTTAATTTATGCATTAATCCAGAAACAAGTTAGCGTCCCATCATCTTAGCCTTTCTTATTCAAGTCCAAAATATCTCAGGCCTTCTTTCATTCCAACCACTACTACTAATGGACAACAGGAAGCCAAATATTTGGTGGGGGTCGTGGAATATGACTTCGGAGGAGAGGGCCTTACATAGGATCGAAGAACTACGCAGAGAGATATCGACACTATAGACTTCACTGTGAGAATTGCAACTCATCAAGTAAGACATGATTCTTTCATGGGCAACAAACGTCAAGATTGCAGGCCGAAATTGAAAATATTACAAGAACGACAGAGTGTCCAACATTCTGCACCAGAGAACTTTTTCGGTGCCAATCAGCATGAAATAAGATGCCTCCTTCAAGAGTTGGAGAGGACATACACATGGTTAGATACAAATTCTCTCCATCATGCCCTTGGCTTTAATTCTGATATGTAATAGATGTTTTGAATAAACTGACATATTAATATATTATAATTTATCTTACTAGAATATTTGCGTATTTTGTATATCCATTGTTCTTTCCAAAATTCTCTAGTGACATCCATGCACAACTGTTTAAATGCTTAGAATGACATGAATATTCCATCATTATTTACGATCCGTCAAGTTGTATAGGAGCATCAGTTGGGTGTTGGGAGATTAATAACGTACAGGTATTTATTACTATTTGGTGATACTCACTTGAATCGATATATATCTTATAAGAGAATTTATATAATAGCCCAAATGGCATCTGAAGCATCTCATACCTCATCTTCTTCAATACTAGAAAACTATTCTATTACAAAGATGTCCATCTCTCTAGATAACGGATCTTGTATGCATTATTCATAACACTAGAGGATCGGGTCAGACTAACGATTGGTGGTTTAAAGTGGGAGGTATCCCAATTGAAAGAAAAACTTATGGATATGCAGCAACATCAACGGGAGATGATGCTAGGTTTGGTGCAAACATACATTGTCCTGAACTAAGATCGGGTTCAGCTAGGAAGAGAACTCAAAGGACAACAAGAGATGATTTGAGACTTTTCTAAGACCTACCCCATACTAATACTCGACGTGGACCTACTATACAAAACCTGTGGTGAATGGAGGTTGCAAATCATTCGGTAGACTTTTCAAAGCTTTGACTTGTTGTAGACAACTATGAAGACTCTAACTTGCCTTTGAGTTAGTGAAGGCTGTAGAAAAAGACACCATGTATTTTTAGTAGTTATTTTGGTGTATCTGTTGATTTTTTTACTTCTATAACAAGCATGCGACAAACACTGATCCGTTTGCAAGACTCTATGTAAATACTTAGATGGGCCACAACATATGAATTGACTGTAGAGCAGTCGGCTTAAGTAGAAGCACTTACTTGCTTTCTTAGAATAAACATAGGGTAGATTAGTAAATTCCACCTGCATGTCCACCTAGTTAGGTTATTTTATTTATATAATTAATGAATGTATGCTGGAAAATTTCTAAAAGCATGCAATACGGTTACATCATACAATATTTTACTGGGCAAAAAAAAAATTCATGAGTAGTCACTCTTGAATTCATCCCTACATTCAAGTATTTTTACCCTTTTCGGAGCATTTTAATTTTTTCAGAATTTGAAAAGCATGCAAAAATTAAGAAAACCATACCAATGGGTTGCTTGGGCCTAGTCAAAAGCTAAGTAATTTTTAAATCTAGTTTTAATTCTTGAAATGGTGTTATATCTATGTATACTCTGATAAAATTATATTTTATATTTTTTCTAAGTGGTAATCATGAAAAAATTTAGTGGAGTTGTCCAATCATTTTTCACGGCTATGCTCATATGAGAAAAATTACTCCTCTATCTACATCTACATGTCTTGACAACTATTCTCCTTTTTACCTGTTATTTTACATGTATATTTATTTATGTTCTCTAATTTAGAAAAATAAAAATTAAATAAGTTAACTAGTTATTAGTATGATTAAAGTTTTATAAAAAGTATTTTTTTAAGCCCATTTGACTATAATATATGTGTCATACCTATCTATATCTAACCAGTAAGGCTATTTTATTTACATAATTAATGAATATATGTTGAAAAATTTCTAAAAGCATGCTACATGATTACATCATATAATATTTTATTAGTAGAAAAAAATTCATGAGTAGTTGCACTCAACTTCATCCATATACTCAAGTATTCTTACCCTTTTTGGAGCATTTTATTTTTTTCAGAAGATGAAAATCATGCAAAAATTAAGAAAACCATATCAAAGGGTTGCCTAGGCCTAGGCTAGAGCTATTTAATTTTTTCCTATAGTTTAAATTCTTGAAATTGTGCTATGCCTATGTATACTCTGATAAAATTATATTTTATATTTTTTTGTATTGGTAGGACAACAAAAACTTTAGCAGAGTTGTTCAATCATTTTTCATAATTATGCTCATCTAAGGAAAAATGCTGCTCCATCTACATCTACATGTCTTGATCACTATTCTCCTCTATAACTGTTATTTTATAGGTATATTTATTTATCTTCTCTAATCTAGAAAAAAAATTAAGTGAGATATGGGACTTGGGTTGTGGGACATGGACATGGGACTTGGGACATGGAGAGTGAGTTATGGAGAGTCATGGAGAGAGGAACATGGACATTGGGAACCATTCATCTATGTCTAGCTTCATAATCCCGGACATAGAATATAAATCCGGACATGGATGAATGATTCCCGGACATGGAAAGGTCCACTGTGCACTTAGAACTGTTCATCCCATATTCAAGATTATAAATCCGGACATGGACGAATGGTTCTTGGACATGGGTATTAAATCAGGACATGGATGAACAGTTCCAAATGCCATAGTGGACCTTCTTATGTCGGGAAACCGTTCATCCATGTCCAGATTCATATTCCATGTCCGAAATTATGAAGTCGAACATGGATGAATAGTTCCTAATGTCCATGTCTTATGACCCATGCTCACTTTCCATGTCCCAAGTCCCACCCTCCATGTCTCAAGTCTATACATGTCCCATTACCCAAGTTCCATGTCCCATGTCCCACTCTCCATGTCCCATGTCTATGTCCATGTCTCAAGTCCCATGTCTATGTCCCACGACCCAAGTCTCATGTCCCACAACCCATGTCCATGTCCCATATCCTATGTCCCATGTCTCAAGTCCATCTGTCCATGTCCCATGTCCTGATCTCCATGTCCCAAGTTCCATGCCCATAACCCACTGTTCATGTCCCATAATCCCAAGATCCACTAAACTTTGTAAGATTTCGCAGTCTTTATCCTGTAATTTCATTAGTGTAAATTTGGCTGCATATACAATAAACCACATCTAGCAAAATCAAAAGCTTGGAAAGACCATCCTCTATGCTAGTTCACTTATAAAAATAAAATGAGACAAACTACTAACCGACTTCCATAAGATAATAACCATTTTATACACAGCATAAGTATTACACATCAATGAGTACATATTAAATTTATAGATTACAGTATAAGTATTACATATCAATGAGTACCTATCAATTTCCAATTTACAATATAAGTATAAGAAAAATGAGTACATAACGAAGTTACAGATAACATCTCTATGGCAAAAGAAGATTTATTTCTTTGAGTTGGGCTCCTATTTGTTGGATCCAATCATCTTTAGTCTTTTGAAAGATACTTGAGGACCGATTTTTGATGTGGCCATTGTTGCCAGAATGAATTGAGCCCATGTCAATGTAACTAGTAATGCTGATGGGGGCACGAGTGGAGGGATAATCCTGAGATAAGCTTGGTATTTAGGTGTGAGCATCTCAGGGTATGAGGAGAGATGCCTAGCGTGAAGAGCTATGTTATTTGCTCTAAGTTTGCAAGCATATTCCTCTTGGTCTAAGTAGATGGAAGGAGGAGGAAGTAGTTTGTATGAAGGTAGTCTAGTTTGGAAAGGTGATGGTTTGAGCCTAGAAGGAGGAGGTTTGGATGGAGGAAGCTGAGGGTAGAAGAAGGGAGTTCAGTAGTAGAAGGTTTGGAAACTGCCATTTTCTTTTTGGGTGGAAGTTTGGGCTTAGAACTTGGAGCTTTGATTTAGAGAGAAGGAGATTTGGATGGAGGATGCTAAGGGGTGGAAATGGAAGCAACAACAACCTTTATTTGGGAGTGAGATATAGATACTATGGAATTTTCCTTTCCTTGTTTAGGACAAGAAACAATCTTCAATTTTTCTCTATAATGGGGACATCCAAACTTTGTAAATTGAGATGAAATCCTAAGCCCAAATGCAACAATGTGCCTCTTCCTATGGATTAAATACACATCTTCTGGAAGGTAAATGAAGTTAGGATTAGATATACCAGTTACAACATGAAATCTAATACTATCATGTAATGACCTTGCACCCACTCAAGTGAAGAATTTTGTGGGGGTGGAGGTTGGATGAAGTGGGCAGGATGTAATCACTCAATATTTTTTCTATGATTGCATCATTATCTAGGAGTGTTTGGGCTTGAAGTTCTTGCTTGGACCTTTTATTATTGTAATATGGTTGAGGAAATCTTGATCTTCAAAATCTGGGAAAGGAAGATCAGAGAGAGTGACTAACCTATTTTGGGATTAAGAATTTGGGCAGCCATTCGATTTATCAACTGCTTGTGCTCAACTTCTTGCAGAGTCATTTTTATTCCTTTTCCTAGACTCCTGGTGGTTGAACGTGTCATTTTGAGAAGTTTTGGATGATGAATTTTATAATTTGACTTGAGTAATATTACAGTGGACACGATGTCTAGTGTCTGTTGCTTTGTAGAAACCTTAGAGACTTTTGGAATTTGTAGAGGAGAATGCATTAGAGGTTTTTATGGAGGGGAGGAGGTATTATCTATTGATAAGAAAGAGATGGTTGTGGAGTCTGGATAGGACTACAGGAAGTGGATTGAGTAGTACATTGTGCACTTGGAGAAGGAGGTGATGCAACTTTAATAGTTGCAGGAGGTGGTTGGGATGGACGAGAGGCAGTTTTCTGTGGAGAGGAGTGATAATTTTTCTTTAAAGTGGACTTCATCCATGTTAAAATTTGTGCAAGTGGGATAGTTGACTTAGAGAGAGAGGATTCTGAGTTAGATGAAGATGAAGTGGGTCTAGGCTGAGGATAGGAACATGAAGATAGAAGAACTACAACAATTGGAGAAGTTGCAAGTGGAGAAGTGTGAGATGTGAGTTGAGGAAAGGATTATGGAGATAGAAGAATTTCAACACTTGGAGAGGAGGGAGTACTCGTGGGATGAGTAGACCTGATGGGTGGAGTAGGTTTATGCTCATGAATAGGATAGGAGGGTGAAGAATGATGAGATGGAGAATGATGAGACTGATCACCACAATGAGATGGAGATTGATGAGAGTGATCAGAATGATGAGGCTGAGAGGATCTCAGGGGTGAAGAAGGTCTGAGATCATGGAAAGGTGATGATGGAGAAGAGGATTGAACAAGCTTTGATTGACGTTCCATGGACTCAACCAAACATGTCAAAGTATCCAACTTTTGACACACTTGATCTATCTTAATGTTCAAAGCTGAAACATCAACTTCAATATTTCTTAGTCTATTAACAAAATTACTATGAGTGGAGGATGAAGGCCTGCTTGCAGAAGGAGGTACTGGTGCTTCTATGAGTGGAGAAGCTGGTGCTTCTACTGTTGGCTCTGTTACTATTTCTGCAGTTGCTGCATATGTTGTTATTGCTGCAATTGAAGTGGCTGCATGCGTTGCTACTGTCTGACCTTCATCTCTTACATATATAGTTTCTCTTTTGGTCTCAACAACTCTAGTTGCAGGCTCTCTTATTTCAGCAACCACCTCTTCTTCTCTCAGATCAGTTATCATTTCCTCTACTCTATTAGTGGCAATTATTCTAGATTCTCCCATAGAACTTATTTTCTTATTTCCACACCTGAATCAGGTAATTCTACTTCTCTTCTTTCGGTTGTTCCACCCTCAAATCTTGTTCGCTTGGATGGCTTCGTCCTTTTGGGACTTATTTTTCTCAGATTTGCCTAAGTCATCAAATTAGAATTTTTAAATTCTTCTCCATCTTCAGAAGTCAAATATACTCTCACTCTTCTTAAGAATTTAGTCATGATCATTCTATAAGGAAGAGGATATTTGTTATTGCTTTTGACCTGAAACAATTGATCTGATATTGTCTTTGTTAGGTTTATTTTCTTCCCATGTTTCACTACCCACAATATTCTGCAATCTTTATCAGAGATGTTATCTCTACCTCCTATTTTTGGAAACATGTTGTTGATGAGCAAAATGTGGGTCATTCTCATATTCTTGTCCAAAAAGCTAGGATGTAGCATCTTTACTTCTTCATCAACCTCTATTCTAGCCACCTTTGAAAATAATTATTTTCTCAAGGTAGGCCAATCCTTTTCCTCTCTTTCAACTATAAGGAGATTCAGACACTCCCTTATGTTCTCGGGAGATAAATCTATTAATCTATCTCCTATCCATGATTTCTTCAACTTTGCATCATAGTTATAAAATAATATTTTAACCATCCTTGTATAGCATTTCTCCCTGCAACTCATAAACTTAGTCCACCCTTGGATTTTAATCCATTTGCATATATCCAAATCCAAATCATTTTCACCAAGTTGGTCAAAATCACTACTTTTTTTTCATACACATTCACAAATTTATTGTAGGATTCGTGATTGTTCAGGAAAAATACCTCTAGTAGATGATTCTCGTCCAGCCTTCTACGTTGTGATGAAGATGCTTCCACTTCTTCTTCCTCTCTTTCTCATCTTCTTCTTGATGACTCTGTAGATGCTGATCCTGTTACCATGATGATTCAACCATGATTTTGGATTGGGATGAAGAAGGGATGGATTTAGGAAATCTTCAGAACAAAAATATGGTGCAAATAGGAAAAATAAAGAAGAAAGGAGGTGCGATAAGGGAATCTTTAAATATTGCGGTAAGACACTATGTCTACAATAAAGATGGTAAAGTTGCTGAGATTTCAGACTTAGGAAATAGGAAGGAGAGGGAACGTTGTTGTGTCTCAAATGAAGAAGCCGCTTCGATTTCCCTATTTACATTATTATTTTACTGCATTTCGGACATAATGTTCATAATTGGACATGGAATCTAGGTTTTTGGACATGGGGTATAATTTGAGACAGATTACATTAAGGCTTTACAATGTTTTGAACATAGAGTTCACAGTGAGATATGAAATTTGGGTTTTTTTGACATAGGGCATAATTTGGAACATAGATTACGTTAAAGTTTTACTGCGTTTTGGACATAGAATTCACAGTGGGACATGGAATTTGGGTTTTTGGACATGGGGCATAATTTGAGACATGGATTATGAAATATTTTAGTGCGTTTTGGACATGGACATGAACTTGGACATAGAATCTGGGTTTCCGAACATGAGGCATAATTTGGGACATGGATTATGAAATGTTTTAGTGCATTTCGGACATGGACATAAACTTGGGACATGGAATCTGGATTTTCGAACATGGGGCATAATTTGGGACATGGATAAAAGGAATAAAAAAATGGAATTCTCACTAAAAATAAAACTTTTCACTAATGAAAATTTTCACTGATTACAGGTATATAATTACCATCCATTCATTCCATTCCAGGACAATATGCCAATCAAAATGGGTAAAACATACAAAAAATAATAAAATTTTCACTAAAAATAAAATTTTTCATTAATGAAAATTTTCACTGATTTTCAACTAGGCTTGGAAAAATAAAAATGATATAATTAATTTTCACTAATAAAAATATAAATATAAATTTTCACTAATTTTCAACTAGGTCTAAAAATTTTATGCCTCAAAAAATAATAGAATTTTCAATATAATATTTAATAATTAAGTACCCATCTTTAATATTTAATAAGATGGGAAAGGGTGGGAAGATGGCAAAGAGGTGTGAGTGAGGGAGACTGGAAGTAGTCGCATCATAGCCCCCTCTGTACCGCATGTTTAGGATTTCTGGAAGACGAAGTCCACAAGCCGACTCTCCTTCCTTATCGCACTTGCAGCACCCATGAAGTGCCGAGATCTCACTTGCTACATCGCACGGTAAAAACGTCAGCTACCCCGAATATTTCAGTGTAGCCGACTACACTAGATCATTCCCTATATATATATTACCAAGGATTAACTAAATTGTAAAAAAGTATGAATTACCTAGTTACTGTTAAATTAACATTACCATAAACTATATTTTATCTAGACCCATTGGACAATAGTTTGTATATACTATACCTATATATATTTACTCAATTGTATAATTTTTTGGACGTAGAAAAGCATGCAAAAATTAAAAACACCATTTCAATGGGCTGCTTAGGTTTCGTTAGGAGCTAAGTAATTTTTTCATGCCTTTTGAATACTTGAAATGGTGCTATACCTATGTATAATGTCAAGAAATTATATTATATATTTTTTATCCCATTGATAGAGAATTAGAAAATTTAATGGAGTTGGCGAATCATTTTTCACCGGTAAGTTCATCTCAAGAAAAATATTAGCTCATTAGATATCTAGATGGCTTGACAATTGTTCTCCTCTATAATTGTTATTTTATATGTATATTTATTTTTTTACCAACCTTAATAAAATAAAAAATAGCATGAGTTCACTAGTTATTTTCGAAATTATATTTCTACAAAATATATTTATCCTAGGCCAATTCGAATATAACCTATGTGCTATACTTATATACCTATGTATATCTACTCTATTAGGCAATTTTGTTTATTTTATTAATGTATAGATGCTGGTAAATTTTTAGAACCATGCTCTAGGGTTATATCATACACTATTTTTCTAGGAAAAAAATGATGGCCAGTCACCCTTGACCTCATCCCTATACTCAAGTATTTTTACCTTTTTCAGAGACTTTTATTTTCTTTAGAACTAGTAAAGAGTGCAAAAATTAAGAAAATTATTTCAATGGGTTGCTTAGGCTTAGTCAGAAAACTAGGAAATTTTTTCAAGCCTTTTGAATTCTTGAATTGGTGTTATACCTATGTATAATGCCAATAAATTATATTATATATTCTTTCCCCTGTTGTAAGACATTAGAAAATTTAATGGAGTTGGCCAATCATTTTCCACCAGTAAGTTCATCTGAAGAAAAATGTTGGCTCATCTATATATACATGGCTTAACAACTATTATCCTCTATACTTGTTATTTTATATGTATATTTATTTTTTTGCCAACCTTCATAAAAGTAGAAAATAAAATGAGTTGACTAGTTATTTTCAAAAAGTATATTTCTACAAAATATATTTATCTAAGGCCAAATAGAATATAAACT
>JAYJMB010053305.1:0-28476 GCA_036873735.1 Pouteria campechiana
ATAATGATTTCATTCACTTAGAAAAACCATTTGGCTAATTCATAAATAGTTCTATATGCCTCTCAAATGCACAATGAAATGTAGTTTTAACTATAGGCTCATCCAATTCACCTTTCTTTTATTCATTTACTAATCAAACATTTCATGGATTAAATTAACACAATATTACAACTATAGTAGGATCCGTCAATCACCTATGATTGGTTAGGAATAAATTTTCTCAATTACCTTGTAAGCATTCTTAGATTAACCATTTCTATAGCAAAACAAGTCAGGGGAATTTTGAGGGGACTTTCTTCCTAATAGCTCATGACCATTAGAAAATATAATTATCAATTAATTTATTCCAAGAATCAATAAATTAAGCTTCCAATTCAATCATTTGGCCATTCCAATTCATTATGCACCAATCCCCTTTTTAACTTGCACTTAGGTAATTATTTACCCCATAAGCAACCTTATAAACATAATTTCTTATGTCTAAACCACCCTAACATATTGCAATTTTCCAGTTAATCATTTTCTCCTTGGCAATTTCACATAAACCATGAAATTTCCTAAATTTTACTGTTCACAAAATCCTAACTTAGCATAAATCATGATTTTCATATCCAATTTACCTTTAAAATACTATACTTCACTATTTAACTATTTCCCCCATGATTCTGCAACAAAATTCCATCATTCCCCAAAAATTTATTACTTACGGATGGGTGGAAATCCTAGTAAGGCCAAAGCATTAAATTGAATGGAAGCAAGTGGACTTACCTTCAAATCCATACGTAGCTTCTTCTTTTGCACATGAATTCGGCTCCAAATCTCCAAGATCTTCCATCTTTTGTAACAAAACAGATTTTCTTCTTTTCTCCACCGCCCATATAATGGGTTTTGGGTTATTTTTTGGGAGAATGGATGATGGATTGAACTCTTAAACTAAGATTTTCCCAAATAAAATCAAGATAAATGGGGTTTAGGAATAAGGGCTTGGACATGGGGAAAAGGAAAATAGAATAGGGAAGGTAGAAAGGAATGGGATAACTGAAAAAAGTTGGTTCATTGACTTATAGTGCTAATCGGTGCCGTAGTATTGGATTTGGGTGTTGCAGCACCCAATTCATTGTCGCCCATCCTACCTCTATTTTGCCTTGGCGACTTGGCCTCCATTCTGGTGTCGCGGTGCTAGCAATGCTACCTCCCTTTTCTTTGTTTTTCCCCACTCAATACTCATCCTTTTTCACTATGTATATTTTACCTTTTAACCATAGTATTTTCCATATAATTCTAGCATTAAAATACATCATAATTTCTTTTCAATAAATCAAATTGAGTTTCATGCATGGAGTTTTAATCACACTCATCATATAACAACTTGCTCATAACTTAACCATTCATTTTCATGCATATTGAAATAAAAAATTTTCTTCACCTCAATTCATCCCCATTTATAGACACATTAAAGTTACTAATATTCATTCCTCTTTAATACTAATATTTGGACACTAGAAATCTCATTAAGGGCCATTCTAATGGTTGTATTTCAATGGACGTCATGGTGTCTAATCACTCAGCTTTCATGTAATGAATACTCAACCCTCATGAAATTACATGCAATTAATGTCCACATGCAACTTCAACATGCGTTCCTCAACTCTGGTCATCATTATAATCAAATAAGAAAATTTTTTCCACCATTTTGTAACACCCCATTTGTTACTGTTATACCATTAATGTATAAAAATTAAATTTTGTTGGTCCCTAGCTAGATGGTAGATCAAGAGGCATGGGGGGGGGGTGAATTGCACTTCCAAAAATTTTGGCCAATAACTTGATAGATGTGCTTAAAATAAAAGAAATTAAAACTCATAGCACATATGCACAAGATTTTTATAGTGGTTCAGCCCTTCCTGAGTTCCTACTCCACTTCTTTGAGTCAATCTCCTTTACTAAATTTAGGTTCCACTAAACAGTTGTTGGTTTTACAAGATTTCTAACAACTTAATAGTTTTTCAAGCTTGCCAAAAACTTTGACACATTGGTTTCCAAGCTCACCAATTAACTTATACAAGTTGGTTTCCAAGCTTACCAACTAACTTACTAGTTTTCCAAGCTAATAAGAAACTTTTACAAACTATTTGTTTTTAAAGCTCACCAGCTAACTCATTGGTTTTCCAAATGGAAATGTACAAATTAATGCCTCTTACTTAGGCAAACTTGTACAAAAATTAAAACTCAAATGAATGAATAAAATATGCAATAAGATCAAATTTATCAAACTCCTTTTGAAGTTGATACATATCTGGCATTGAATACTTTGGCAGTATTTTAGTAGTTGGAGTTGAACGATGGAAGATCTTGAATGCTTTTTTTGAATATTTGAAATAGATGATTTTTTGTGTCTTCTCAGATAGATTTATGAGTTGCTTTAATCATCTTTTTATAGGCTTTAAGAGACGATTTAGTCATGGCAACCTTTAGCGCTTTTTTCAAATTATTAGGCAGAGTTGGTAATGACTTCTTGCATTCTGTCAAGCTTTATAATTTCTGAGTTAAGTAGCCAAAACTTTTGACATTCGATCCACCAGTTATTAGAATTTTTGAAGTAGTTTCTTAGAATTTCTTAGATAAATGTTTTCTTGGTAGTATTCTCTCAGATTTTTTATGCATTTATTTTGTTGTCAACAGTCATATTCTGAAATTTTGAAGAACTTTTGAGAAACTTCTGAGATATCTATAAAGATTAGATTTTTTGTTCTGATATGTTTCTTTGATTCTTGCCTTTTTGAAGATGCCTTTTAGAAAGCTTCTGAGGATTTTCTGAGTATTGTGGATTTTTCTTCTAAGTTGACTCTGAGGTTGAATTCAACACCCAATGTTCTTGTCTTTTTCAATTTACTTTTGATATCCTTCTATATTATTTTTGAAGGTCTTCTGAGAAGATTCTAACTACAGAATTTTTCTTTGGATTAATTCTATATGTCCATTATCATTCTTTAGAAACATTTTTGAGACTTGGAATTGTTTTTGAGGTTCTTCTGAAGAACTTCTGAATCTAGAAAATTCTTTTGAAGTAGACTGTTTAACTTCTGATGTATTTCTGTAATTTGAGAAAACTTTTGCATGACTTCTGATGTGTAATAATGTTACAGCTTGACTCTAAGGAGGTTTAGAGCTACCTCTGATGGGGTTCTGAGATACGTCTGATTACTTCTGAACTCTTCTAAGTTTCATGTTATATTTCTAATAGGGTTCTGACAGACTTCTAACGAGGTTTTGAGGCATTTCTTGAATACTTCTTAATTTTTGATCTTCAAGCCATATTTCTGAACAGATTCTATTATACTTTGGAGTAATTTTTGGATAATGTTTAATTGAGCATTCCATTTAAAATATTTCCCTTTGAAGGTTAATGTAATAATTTTATAATTAATACCTTTTATTACTTGTAGTTACTCTACTTAATCCATTTTGATATAGAAACATTGCGGCACTTGAAAAGTAACTTGTTAGTACCTTAATACTTTACTCATTTGTTTGTTCATCATCAAAGCTAAGTTATTTAATCTCATTCATCATCAAAATAAACCTTAGTAAAGGGGTTAGACTTAACATTCTCCTATTTTTTGATGATGACAAAACATCTGAGTGATAAATGCTTCAAAAAAATGCAGAATATGTAATGTGCTTATACTGACTTAGTGGGGCACTCCTTGCTTAAGTAAACTCCCCCTGAATGTATGCCCTTAGTTATTTTTGTATATAAATGTCTTCTATTTCTTTTATTTCTTTTATTTATCTCATTTCTATTCCCTTTTTTATCATAATCAAAATAAATAAAGTCTAAAATGTAAGTAGAGGGTGAAAGAGAATAAGAAAAAAATTATATTAGAATGGCAAAACATGTATACATTAGAGTTATAGATAAATTTACATAGCAAGTGTATTTGAGATAAATTAGAACAAATTATTGCAAATTGAGATATATTAGAAAAAGCATGGCATAAGATGTAACATCACATGGAATAATGAATATAGCTAGAAAAGAAAGATGTGAGTTAAATATAATAGTAGGTTAGGTTCTGAGCTTTTTAGAGTAGGTTAGAGTGAAGAAGTTGGGGTCTTCAGAAGAAGGAGGAATGGTGGTTGTGGAGGTAGGATGTTGAGTGGGTCACGTGGAAGAGGACTCAGGTTTAGATACAGATTTTTTAAGATAATGATTTGTCAATATGCCTGAATGGCATAGGATGTGATAATATTATTGGTCCCTTACACAATGGTAGCTCAAGAGGGGGAGGGTTAGGGTGGGGTGATGAATTGAGCTTTTAAAACTTTTAGCCTAAATAAAAAGATCAAAGTGCTTAATAAACAAATAGAGCAAATTGCATAATACACAACAGAAGATTTTTATAGTGGTTCGGTCCTTCTTGGGTTCTTACTCCACTTCTTTGAGTTAGTTTTCTCTACTGATCTTAGGTTCCACTAATACCTTGATTAACTTGATCAAATACATGTTGGTTTTTCTATAAGCTCACCAACCAATTGACTAGTTTTCTGAGCTAACCAAAAACTTTTACAACTTATTGGTTTTCAAAGCTCACTAAGAAACTTTTATCCTTTCAGTAAGTTTCCTACTTGCTTATCCCAATACATAAACACCAAGCACTTTGCTTGTGTTACCAAATACTAAAAAGAAGTGTAAAGACTAATGCCTCTTACTTAAGTAAACTTCTACATAAATTCAGAACTTTAAAGAAAATGAGTAAGAAATAAGAATAAGAGATTCAAACTCTTTGATTGAGAAGTGACTTGGACTTTGAAATCTTTGACAAAGTTTTTTCCATTAGAGTTGAACTTTGAAGGAAGATTTTGTATGCTCAAAACTTTAAATCTTTTTATTTTCAGTATATTCCATATTTCTTTTATATTTTTGAATGCCTCTTTTATAGGCTGATAAATATTTCCATTGTTGACTTTTGTAGTCTTTTAAATATTCACAAAATATTTTCTTCATCGTATATTTTGTCTTATTTTTGATTTTGCAATAATTACATATTGGTCTGTCATTTTGTCGCTGACTTTTCTTAACATTCACGTGAGTGTCGGATGCTCTAAAATAACTTCTTTGGTTCCTCTAAAGTGGTGTGTGAACAAATATTGCCTTTAAATATTTTTGGATGGTCTGAATTGTTCTCTTTGGATTCTTGAAATGGTGGTAAACCTTTCTATTTGCAATAGTTCTTTGCAAAGAAGAGTTTGGATTCTCCAAACCATTGATGCTTCAGAAAGGATGACTTCCGAAGTAAGGTTTGACATAGACTCCAAAGTATATTTGTTGACTCTGAAGCATATCTTGATGTCTCCAAAGCATTTCTAATTAACTCTGAAGTGTATCTCCATAATTTTGAAGTAGGTTTGGTTAACTTTGAAATGTGCCTGATTAACTCTCAAGTGTGTCTCCATAATTCCAAAGCATGTTTGGTTAATTCCAAAGTGTAACTCCATGGTTCCAAAGCATTTCTTCATGACTCCAAAGTATATCTGGTTAACTCTGAAGTGTGTCTTTATGACTCTAAAGCTTGTTTGATTAGCTTCAAAGTATTGCTTAAAACTTTGAAGAATATTTGGTTAACTCCAAAGTGTATCTTCATAAATCTAAAGCATATCTGGTAAACTCCAAAGTGTGTTTGATAAACTCAGAAGTATGTTTGATTAACTTTGAAGTATGCTTCAAGACTCCAAAGTATACTTGATGATTCTTAAGTATATCATGATGACTCCAAAGCATACCATGATGATTCCGAAGCTTTCCTATTGACTTCAAAGCATGTCTTGGCTAACTCTGAAGTGAGACTTTATGCTTTGAAGGGATGAACTTTGACTCCAAAGTGTCCTTGAAGACTTTAAGATTTTTGTTTTCTTATTTTAAGTATATATGTAGTTTATATACTTATTTTTCATGAGCATTTATTTGGTTTCTTTTGATCATCATAAAAATTATTCTCAAGTTGAGTATTGGATAATATTTTTGCACTATGCTTGAGAATAAATTAGTACCTTAATGTTTCAATCATGTCTTTGCTCATCATCAAAATATATTTAGTTAAGAATATTCATCATCAAAATCAAGCGATTTAAAATAATGAGTTCAACAAATATGACTAATGAGGGCTTGCACCTCATGTGTATATGTTCATGATGTGATTGCATTACTATATTTTATGCATGTTCTAGCTTAGAACATGTTGTTTTTCTAATTAATAATTATTTTCTATTTTAGCCTACTTATTGAGCTCGCTTGGGACTCACGCCTTCTTATTTTAATTTTTAGCTAACAGGTAAGGTAACAAATCCCAACTATGGTTAGTACTAGTGATCAAGATTGAAGATGCCATCCTTTTGATATAATGATTTGGAATTGTGATTTCATAGTGTATTTGTGTAATTGTATTTAAAAGGTTCCAAATAATGTAAATGAGAAACATTGGCATGTCGTAGTCATTTAGTTTTGATATTATAAATGGATTTGCCTTAATCTAGTGAGGTGTATTGCCATCATGATTCGGTTCCAGTCTTGGGCATTCAACTGTGGGTGTATTAATGAGTTTTAATGTATTGGTGAGTTTTATTGATTTTATCTATATTGTATAGGTAAATAAAATTGTATTATTATGTGATGCATGATTGTATAGGAGAAATGCCGTCTATTTCAAGGGAGACTCTACCAAATTTTTGGTAGGATTCTTCTCTGGAATATAAGATGGTAGCATCTCGCGTTAGCCCCAATGTGAGAAATGTTAGACAGAACTGACCTAGAGGGTCAAAAGACACAGGGTGGGGATGCGGGGTATTATAGGCAGTATCAGAGCTAGTGACTTATCTGTGTGATAAGTCCTACCTTTCTGTGTGAGAGCATTAAGTCTAGATTCATGATGGTAATGGTTTTAAGAAGGTACTAGGAAATGACATGCCAACAATTTTTTATAGACGCATGAGAAAAGGTTAATTTAAGGGTAATGTGAAGGTGTGAGAAAGGAAGTAGGACATATAAATGGTAATGGTAAAGTTTTGTGATTATAGTTGCCACTAAAATGAAAGTGAAAGTGCAATGATAGCATAATGTAGCATTTGCTTATTATGGGCAGAGTATCATAGGAAAGTGTGGTGGTGCGCATATGAAAGTCTTATTAGTCTGTTTGTTCAAAATGTTTGTGAATGTGAAAGTAGAAAGATAAAACTGTGAAGTTTCATAAATAAGTGTTTGGTTCAGTGGGTTGTAATGGAGTTATTGGATTGCTTGGTTTGCAACATTGTGTAGACCCTAGTTGGGTACTTGATTAATTTAATTGGGTATGCTTGTTATGGCATAATGCCTATCTAGTCAAAGGTATGCCCCCTTACATCTGTTTTGTTGCTTTATGTATTGGATTAAGAGATGACTAAATGTTGTGATGAAATGTATGCCTTGAATTAATGGCTTGTATAATGCCATAATATTGAATGATATAAATGTGTTCTTTGTGTATTACATTTATTATTTAATATATGCATTATCTGAATACCCTGATATCCTTGATTGGCATGGTTACTGTATCCCTGGCTTATACATGAGAATTTATGGTTGCATGGTAATGCATGGTATGGGTATCATGCTTATGGTAGACATGAGGATACATGGACATGATGCATGTGATTGGCATAGGATACTTGCACATAATATGTTATTATTATGTTTGCATGAAACAGATATGTGAATTGCATGAATATATTTAAGTATGCATGATATGGATATATGATGCCCATGAGTACGTTCGGATATGATGTTGCTGAGTCCAAGAGGGTGGAGGCAAGTGATTTATAATTCCACCTGTGTGATGGTGAAGACCTCTGGTGCCCATGTCTGGCAGAGGTAAATATGATATGTGACCCCTTTGGTGCCCATGTCTAGCAAAAGTGGGTGGCCTATGTGGCCAGATATTGTTGCACCCTGATTGGTGTGGTAGTCAGTATGGCCAGATTTGTGAGATTCGCCCAATTACGTCAGTAGGTGTGGATGAAGAACCTGTGCTCCTATGAAGCTGATGAGGGTGGGGTGCCACGAGATATAGTGGTGTAGCTGTCGTGGACCTAATAAGTCTTCGAGCCGAGGGTAAAGGGAGGGATCAGATCTGCCGAAGAGTGGAAAGGGTGGCATCTATTTTGTGATTGCCTCCCGGGATGGTGGAGGATGATATGATATGGTCTTTATGACCTTGATATGATGGGCATGAGCATGGACATGCACATGGATGTGATGAACATGGCATGGATGAGGTATGTCTTTATGATGTACTTGACAAATTATATGAGATGCATTATTGCTTGACAGTGAATGTCGACATGACATGAATGGTATATATGAGCTTGCATGTGATCATGCTTGTGGACATGTTATGAGCACACAAATATGCTATATATCTGACATATGTGTGGTATATTATGTATCATGTGCATGATCTTGAGTTGGGTTAGTTGCATGTGTAATCATTTGAGTAGGATTGTATACCATGGCATTGACATCGATGCCCAGATTAATTGTGGTTATATTACGTTGATTTGAGTAAGTTCGTTATGAGCATCTTATGTATATGTTATCTTTCTTATGGATTAAATCATACAATTAGTAAAATCCTAACTCACACAATGTATCACGTGGATACAAATTTGCAAGGTATAATAAGATAGGTAGAAAGCAATGATAAGATATGTACTTGGTTGCTCTGGAGCCTTAGATTTTACACAGTGAAAGCTTTGTGAGAATGAGATAGGAAGATAATTGAATTATGGACCAAGATTTATAGTTACAAGGATAAAAATTTTTATAAGGGGGGTGGAATGTGACATCTTGGATTTTTGAGGTGATAAATTTTCTTGAATAATTATTTTTAAGGTGATTAAATGATGATTTATGAAAAATAAGTGGATTGCATTAGTATGTGATTAATTATGTGTATGATTGGGTGCATGTGTATGGTTTGGATGGTAGATTGGTGTATGAGTGTATATGGGCTATTTGATTTTAATGAGAGTTAAATTGAATAAATAAACACTACTTGAGATGGGTAATGATATGCTTATGCAGCCAAATTTGTAGAATTTCAAGAGGAAATAATTAAATTTACAAAAAAGGGAGGAAATTAAAATGTTAAAAGGAAACTTTAATTTGTGGCTAATTTTTGACCTAGATAAAAGCTGAATTAGAAAGTGTTCAACATAAAAGTGTAACCCTTGAAATTATCTATCCAATGAAATAAGAATTATTCAATTCAGAGTTCTTATGGGAAAGTTGTGCCCAATGCACCGAAAGTACTTCTGGTGAAAAATTAAGGACGAGATTAAATTGATAAATTTAAAAAATTACATATTAATTATGCAAAATAATTTTGATAAATTATATATAAGACTCATTGAGATAAATATATGGGTATGATGTAAAAATTTTAATGGTTTTTTTATTTTTATGTGACATTTGAGGTTTAATTATTAAGTAGGCGAGTATTAGGTCATAATTTATAATTATGATTAAATGGCTTTATTCCTAATTAATTAAGAAGATTGATTATGCCTTTTAACATATTTATTAAAGGGATAATTTGAAGAAACATTAACCATGTTTAATTAATGAGATTAATGGAGAAATAGTGACTGCACATGTAAGTTTGGACGTGCATTGCTGGAATATGCAAGACAAGTGGAGATAAAAGCTCCACCACTTTCATTTTCATGCCTAAAACCCATCTCCCTCAAGCTCACCTTGCTACTGCCCCTTTCCCTAGCCATTCACACCCATTTTTTGTGGATTTTAGCTTGAAAATTTTAGTTTTCATGTGCAAGTGATCATCCCTAAAAAGGAGAGCAAAACCCACCTGTTTGGACGTGAGAGGTAAGGGAAAAATATGTTTTCCCCATTAGAAACCCACTTCATAGCAGCTAATGTAAGAAAATGGAGATTTAGAGTGGAGATCACATCCTTGGAGAGAAATCAACATCAAATTTGTGGTATGCCTCCTCACTTTGCAAATTCTATTTTGCTATGGTTTAGATGGTTCATGGGAATCAAATTTGGGGATGAATTTAGCATAAAACTTTAAGGATTTCATTGGGGGATGATTATAATGTTTGATTGCAATGATATAAGGGTGTTTATGCACAAGAATGACATGTATATGACTTCCCACAAATTAGGTAACAATAGATGGCGTGATTGAATTGTGAGTTTTGTGGGTAATGAGATTAGATGAGTAATTGATTAATTTTGGAAGCTATTTGGATGTTAATCATATAAATTAATGATGATATGTTGTATAAAATGCATCCCAACAACTGCACCTTGCGAGAAAATTGTAATTTAAGTGTTTCTTATGAGGTGTTTGAGGAAATGTTTCAACTAGAATGTTTTTGAATATGTGAAATGTTAGCAAGGAAATGATTGCTCAATTAACTTTTTATTAACATTGATTGTTTGTTAATTAAGTTGAATATGATTGTAGGTTGTGGAAAATATATGAAATATATGATATATTGCTGAAACTACTAAAGTAAATCAAGTGTTTGTTGAAATGTTTCAATGAGAAACAAAGCAAGTTTGAAAGGTTTTATTGCAACTCTAATGGGACACTAATTAGGCATTAAAAATAAAGTTTTAAGATATTAAAAGAATCATTAAGGAATGATTATAAAGAATCAAATTGGGCAGCCCTATAGATGATGTTAAAGTGCAATTTATGAACTTGAAATGCATTAGAAAATCTCCCACAACATGGGCAGCAATATGGACATATTATGACATATCAAAATGATGTACAGATGGCTTGAAAGTGTAGATGAAATGGGGGAGAAAGTAGTTAGGTGTATGCCTTTGAGACCCCATTAATTTTAATGGTAAAATGAAGCCTAAAGACCCTCTAACTGGTAGCTGAAAAAAGACTACAAATCTGAACCTTTTTTTATTATCGTAAGCCATTTTCATATTAGCTTGAGGAGAGCTCCCTTTCTATGAGATTAGTTACCTTCATTTGAATTTATGGTTGGTTTTAAAGTTTAGAATGCATAAGTAAATCTACGACTTTGTCTAATGCAAATGGAATTATGTACAATAGTGACTTTTTACTTTAAAGAGCTGTTTTGTAACTGTTGAGTTTACCAAATGTGAAAATATCTTAAATGATGTTGGAAGATGATTAATGACCTTAAGTAAGGAGTTTTAAGTAAAGAAATGACTAAAGTTGTGTTTTGAATACAAATACTCAAAATTTGAACCATATGTAATTTGTTGAATTATGATATATATATATATAGGGCAGTGGATGCAGAGCTATGGAATTGGGAATGTGTGAGATAGCTCATCAATGAGGTAAGTAGGCTCTTTATTAGTTACATGTATCATGAACGGGGATAGTAATTATTCCATTGATTGCTTCCAGGCATGTATGAGTGAATGAAGATATTGAATATCCCATTGATTCTCAATTATGATATGTATTCACTATGTATTTTGTGGATGTGATAGGACAGAGAATGGTCTAGGTGTATGTGTGGTTTGAAGGGAATGATGTGCATCCCTGATTCTTTTCTTTTTAAATGGATACATGAATGAGGATAAAGCTTATCCCATAATTCTTTTGTCTATGGTGTATTCAACAAATGTGAGAAAAAGATGGGATAGAGATTATTTCATGCCTGTACTAATACATAGTATTATGTGTATGTGTTTTTATTAGCATGAAATGACTATGTGTATTGCTAGAATAGAAATATTCTCAAGGAATTTATTATGGGTGATAATGTGTGAATACTCTTAAATGGCATAGGATGTGATAATATGACTAATGAGGGCTTGAGCCTCATGTGTATATGTTCATGATGTGATTGCATTGCTATATTTTATCCATGTTTTGGTTTAGAGCATGTTGTTTCTAATTAATTATTATTTTCTATTTTATCCTACTTATTGAGTTCGATTGGGACTCATACCTTCTTATTTTAATTTTTAGTTAATAGGTCAGGTAATGAATCTCAACTATGGGTTGGGACTGGTGATCAAAATTGAAGATGCTATCCTTTTGGTATAATGATTTTGAATTGTGATTTCATAGTATGTTTGTGTAATTGTATTTAGAAGGTTCCAAATGATGTAGATGAGAAACATTATACCAAATGATGTCATAGTCATTTGGTTATGATATTGTGAATGGTTTGCCTTAATCTAGTGAGGTGTATTGCCATCATGATGCAGTTTCAATCTTAGGAATGCAGCTATGGGTGTATTGATGAGTTTTAATGTATGGGTGAGTTTTAATGATTTTGTCTGTGTTGTATAGATAAATAGAATTTTATTATTATGTGATGCATGATTGTAAAGGAGAAATGCCTTATATTTCAGGGGAGACTCTGCTAAATTTTTGGTAGAATTCTTTTTAGGAATATAAGATGGTAGCATCTCACATCAGCCCTAGTGTGAGAAATGTTAGACAGAATTGACCTAGAGGATCAAAACGCATAGGGTGGCTGTGTGGGGCGTTACATATTCCCACTATCCATAAAATGTAATCAATTCATTAATAATCAATCACATTCACAAAAACATTCTATCTACAATATATCCAATCCACATAGGAAGTTTTCTGGTGCTCATGCTAAAATAATTCAATGATTTCAAATTTGGTGTGAAACACATCCTTTTACAAGGCTTTGAAAAAAAAAATATATAAAGCATTACATTTGTTGATAAATCCTAATACTTTCTACCAAACTAAATAAATAAATAGGTATGTCACGCCACCTTTGATTAAAGTATAATTTTGGATCTTTATTTAATATAAAATAAATAAATTATTTCATGAGCACCTGAATAAAATTACATCGTCCAATTTTTCAATCACTAATTTCATCTTACGGTTGATTTACCACAATTACTACTTAAGAGAGTTGGCTTGTGGCCCACATAAAATATATAAGGCTTCAATCTTGTAAGCCCCATTCACATATATGAAACATGTCATGAATATCATCTAATTAACAAATAATCAACATAATAACTGACATGGAATTAAATAGATCATTCAAATAATCAAACCACATAGGTAAAAAATTATCAAGAATATATAACCAAACATAAAATGTCTATGTCCATGTACATATTAATTTCACTTGTGCATTACATACATAATGTAAATGCATGACCTTAGATATTGTGTTTTCACTAGATGAAATCAATGGTCAATAATTTAATTCATTCATTAAATATTTTTAGTTGCATAAAAAACTTATCCCTTCATAGTTATTCACTTATATCTTATAATCTAGTTATCTTTCGGATAATCTGATCCATTCATTGAATCTAGAACATCCAAAAATATAGAAAATGACTATTAAATCCAAAATCCGAGTTCTAGGGGCATAGATCTCATCAAAACAATTTGTGCATGAATAGTGTTGCACATGTAAAGTTTTTTCGATGAACAATGATTAAATAGTATATAACAAACATTATATAAGAGTATGTGAATAGTATATCAATAGTGCTTGAACACATAGATTGCAAGGAGGATTTTTGTTCTTGTGTGGAATTTTCCATTTGTGGGATTCAAGGGACATGTGACGAATAAATTTCCAAGGATGTTGCAGTGTAGTATCATGAAGGTAAGCTATTTTCAGCGTGAAGGGATACACACTGCTAATGGGTTATTACGTGGCTGCACGGATTTCCATGGCTAGAAACTTGCTAGATTTTCCATTTTTCTAAATTATTTTTTTATTTTTTTCTAAAATTTTAGAAAAATAATCTATTATTTTTTAGAATTTATAGGGTTTTTATTAAATCCAATATTTTCTATACCAAATAGAAAAAATAATATGAACACATTATATTCAATCCTATTACTTTTAATCTCAATATTAAAAATAAAAAATAAATATTTTAACCCCTTGCAACATAAATTTATCTTTCTAGGGATTAAAAATTATCAATCCAAAACCCTAAAAAAAGAAACTTTCATATTATTTTAGGTGAAAGAAAATCAAAATAGCTTTGATACCAATGTTGAATAAAGCCTACCCATGGCCACCCCTGCAAGATACTGTTCACTTTGGTCATAGGACTGATTGTGCCCACACGGTTTTCAAAACATGTCTTATGAGAAGTCGACTACGTGAGACTTATCTACTATTGCACGTCACCAAACCAAGCAACATGGAATCAAAGACATATCTGATGCCCAACATTAAAAGATTCCTCGATGCTCTAATTGTAGGTTCTTGGGGTAACAACCAGTTAATGTAAGCCAAGAGGCTCTAGATTCCCCCTTTCTAATATCATAGCCATTTTGAGATTATTATGGATAGCATTAGGATTCTATAAGCATTCAACATCACACTCTCTCATGCCCACAGATGCCCCATAATCTAACAGGTCTATTGAGACTCTGATTATCCCCTGCTCAGCCAAAGCCTTTCTCATTTTCGAAACAACTAATAGATTTCTTAAAGACTCGAAAGTAGCATATTGAGAGACAAGATCCCTTGTCTGCAAATCTCAATCAGCAAACAGACCTCACCATGCCCAACAATTGAACTTAGCTAGGGTTTGATGTAAGGAAGAAAAGGAGGGCATATGAGGTCATTTTGGGATTTATATACTTTTTAATGGATTGAGATGTAATTCTAAGGATATATTTATAACATTGATGAAATAATATAGGTTTATTTATTATTTTTCAAACAAAGAAGGTATATTTATAATATCAATAAAATAAAATGGATATATTTGTAATAAAAACATTACTCTCATTCAATCTAATTTACAAATTGAGTTGAGTTTAACATAACCTCTCTAATATAATATTTTATTTACTTAACCTTAGCTCTGTCAAAATTGGGTTAGTTTGGTTGGGTGGTTTTGTTTAACTTCAACCATATTAATATAAGTAAGACTTATGTTAAACTCAAGATATTTTTTAATACCTTCTCATGATGTTGGCTGTGTTAGGATGGAAATTTTTTTCTTTTTTCAATGTAGAGAAGATAAGTTTAATAGATATTGGATAAGGTTGACACAATTATAGCCTTATTTAGGAACTAGATTTAACCATATCCCAATCTTAAGACTAAAGGATTCCCGAAGGATGGCTTAACCCAAGAGAGGAGGGGTGAATTGGGCAAATAAAAATTCTTTACTTAACCTCTATTAGATCATTTCCCTCTTTTCGTGCTTGTGTGTGATGTGGCGTAAAATAAATAATAGAACAGTAAAGTGTAAAGAAATAAAACAAACACACACACACACAAACAAGATCATTTTTATAATGGTTTAGGACACCGTGCCCACATCCACTCCTTTAAGAACAACAAATAATTGTGCCTTGGGTTCCACTATACCCCATACAATGGAATACATAAGTCTCCCCGACACTTCTTCTAGATTCTAGCTCCAAGGGGCATAAACAAGTGTCCCTGACGCTTTCTCTGGTTTTACGAGCTCACCAGGAAACTCACCCATTTCAAAGATCACAGGCAAATTTAGTAGTTTTCCCATGTTCACTACCAACTCACTAGTTTCGAAGCTCACCAACAAACTTGATAGTTTTTTAGAGATCACCAACAACTAAATACACCATGGTTTATCGAGTTTTCCAAAACTCTCTGGTTTTTAGATTAACTAGACAACTATTACACTTTTAAGCATAGGAAAGATATGATCCTTTTTAGCTCTATCAATAAATATAGATCTTACCTAAATATAAATAGAATGGCCATGAAAATAGATAGATTGAAGCTTATAAAATATAGATGATGATTTAAGCTCTTGACTATGAGTGGAAGGATTTGCATGAGATAAGGCTCATTTGAAATGGTTTCCTTCACTACCTTCGAATCTTCCCACTTCTTCTCCTTAAATAGCTTCTTTAAAATCTCGACCATTGGAGAAGATGGGATCCGATCAATGCAGAGATGAGAGCAATATTGAATGAATGAGATAGTTTGAATTTTCTGCCATTGAAGTCTAGGTCTTTCTGTTTTGCCTTGAGCTGCTGTAACACCATTTAGACAGGAGGATGAGCTATGATAAATGTGTTCCTCATTTAACTCATGATAGCCTTGAAAGTCTTATAGGGCCACTTACTATCAAAAATGGTGACTGGTATAAGTCCGAACAATGACAGCTTAAGTGCAGGTGCCATTTGTATACTTAGTCACATAAATCAATTTTCTTTTGACAAGTCACGTCCTCTATCTATCTGCATTTGTCTGTCATAAGTTGTAGATGAATTCTCCTAAGGTTTTTTAATCGGTTGAACTTACATAAGAATGATTTGTTTGTTGCAAGTAGTAGACAAACTTTGAATGGCACCGATGAAGTCGAACTAACTGATAGATAAATGCTTTCTTGTCTGCCATAATTACTCTAGAAGATTTGTTTGTTAATTGATCACTTGTGTATAAGCTTTGTCTGTTAAAGATAGCACACTAACTTTAAATGATGCTAGTGAAGATGAGCTAATTGATTGGCAAATGATTCCCTTAATTTGAACAAACAAAGTAAGATATGTTTCCTTTGTTCTTCATCATTTGTTGGAGGTGACAAACAAAGTTCACTCAATCTTGCACTAATAGACAAAGTGTGATTTTCTTCTTTTGTTCCTTGTTGTCTGTTGAAGGTGGTAGACGAAGCTTACTTCAACCTGATCGAATAGACGAAGTGTAGTATTCATCTGGTGTAAGCAATAGATGAAGTGTTCTTTGTCTTGGATAGAGTACTTTGCATGTTGCATAGGTTTGTCTGTTATAAGTTGTAGACGATCATGCCTTTGTCTGTTGAAGCCAATTTCGGTCTAAGCACCTCTTTATCTATTCATCTTCATCCATGCTCAATGTGCAACTTCTACTTCATCTTCTGCTTTAGCTGATACTTTGTCAGTTGTGACACATGACCTTTTGATCCAAAGATGAGGTAGAGTTCTTTACCTGTTCTGCACACTTTGAGCAATAGAAGAGATTTGTTCTAGCAACATCCTTGGTTCTTTAGTTTTGATTTGTCTATCTTGGCCCAACTGAAGTTGCTCTCTCTTCTATCAAGCCTTCTTATCCTCAGACAAATCTATTATTCTAACTCTGTTTGTCAGACAAAGTCTCTTTTCTCATGCATGGTTGTCTGGGTGGCTACTTCTTTATCTTTCTTCATTTATCTGCCAAGCTTTTGAGTTGCTTCTCCATCCTTGCACTTTATCTTGGATAGACTTTGATTGGATCAAATATAAGTGGTTCAAATTTCTCAAACACAATTCTAGCACTCTGATCATGGCTTCATCTTTAACTTGTTGTTTTGCATTTGCCTATTGACATTTTCTTGTTGAGGCTGACAGACAACGCAATCTCGTTGTAGCACGTCTTCAAAGCCTTATTTTTTTTCCATACTTTTGTTCATGGAAGCTTCAACTCCAACAAGGCAACCTTCCTTGTTGCTCGTCTTCTATTTTTTTTTTTCTTCTTCTTCCATGATTTTCATCAATTTAGCTCCTTTGAAATGTAGTAGATAGTTGTAGTAGTTTGTTGTAGATAATCATTATCCTAAACTTGAACATCTTTGCACTTGCTACATTGTTAGCTTTCATAGTATCATAATGTATTTTATCCTCATGTGGTTGTTATATTTTTTAAAGGAAGGATAATATATATCTTTATTAAATGCATAATAATAAAGCTTAAATAATTATTGTGCATAGTATTTATTTAGCAAGTTTATGCAGTAAATGTTAATTCATATTTATTGTATGCGCACCATAAAGTGAAGACTATATGCTTGTTTAATTAATCATTAATGTTTATTAATTCATAGTCATATATATGATCATTACAAATTTAAGCATACAAGTTTCTTACACATTTTGTTATTATTAAAATCATATATAATCTCAACATTCTCCCCCTTTTTGATGATGAAAAAACCCTGAAGAGTTGTGATTAGTAATTTATATTTATTAATATAATTTATATATTTATTTAGTAATTTATATTTCTTTCCCCTTTTTCTGTTATAACTTATCACTCAATTTTCTTTTCCATAAACTAATTTATTGTGATGACTAGATTAATTAGATTTATTAAACATCTTCCAAGCATTTTGATAATTAAACATTCTTATTATTGCAAGAGGCATATTTATAAGGAACAACAATCAGCATTAAACATTTTACTACTTCAAGAAGCATATTTATAACAAGTAATAATTAGATATTTATCAATTTATCAAAATTATATGAGTATGCTAGATGCAAATGTAGTGATAATGCATGGTTTTATTGTTAATGTGCATCTCTTTTTAATGAATGGTTGTCTGTCATTATTATCAGGGGCGATGGATGAGGGTTATTAATGGAAGAGTTGACAGATTACTTGGGAAGCAAAGAAGCTTTCGTCTTTCTCTTTTCTTGCACAAAGAGACTGGGAAGAGATGACTCTTCAGTGCTTACCAAGGCAACCATGGTATATTCTAGTTCGTCTGTAAAGTTTATTCAAGGTGGGAAAGATGCTGTTGCTTTTAAGGTTGTAGAGAGATGTCTGGTTCTTTAAGATAAGATTAAGTAGCTAAAGGTTGATTTAGCTACTATTAGGGCTAGTAATCTTTATTTTAATCATCTCTTAACTAAGAACTCTATAGCTTATATAGAGGTCGTAGAAGGTATTAAAGATTTAGAAATAGAGTTAGCTAAAGCTCACCAAAAAGTTAAAGAGTTGGAAGCAATTATGAATGTTTTGGCTGATTAAGTGTTTTTGCTTTTTAATCTGAACTTATTATATAATATTACAACTCTTTAAGCTCATATTTGTGATTTTACATGTTTTGGTCTTTTATGAAAATTTAAATTTAGTGATTTATGCTATTTATAGAATCATTCTTTTGGTTGGTTAATTATTGGATGTGCATCTTTTATTCATCATTGTTTAATAGTGATAATGCATGATCCTTATTTGTCCTATCTGGATCTCTAAAATTTGAAGATCTATTTTTGTTTAAGCTATCGATTAGATGATTACTTTCATAAAGTTTTATGTGTCTGCTAAGAATTTGTTGTAACCCTTGTATTCTATGATATTTAGTTGAATAGACAGTATATAAGGTTAACATTTGGGCAACAATGGAGGGAGAGATAAGTGAGGGAAATTGTCAAGTTCACGTTTTGGAATAAGAGCTGAGACAGTTTTAGAGGGAATTAAAGTTTGCTAAGAAGATAAATGTTTTTATAGATCTTCTTTTGATTGACTGGTGTATAGCTTATGGAGAGATTAAGGATAGGATTAAGCTTGGAGAAGGAACTGTCTGAGACTCAGGAAAGGATTACAGAATTATTAGTAGTTAATGAAGTTTTAAAAGAGTAACTATCTTTAATTTTCTTTGTTAAATGTTCTGAAGTTATTGGTGGAAGTTTTTGGATGTTTAAATATTCATGGAATTTTATTAGATGTTTTGTTGTATGTCATGATGATTATCTTTATGAGTTTTCACCTTTTAATTCTGGTTCTTTATAAGAGATCAAGCTAATTAACATTATTACAAATGGAATGACTAGGAATGGAATTCCTATTCGAGACCATAAATTGTGAAGTTTCCTAAACATGCTTGACTATGCCTTAGGACTGTAATGATGTTTATAGATCTGATCATTTTATGGCTTCTTAAGATTTTTGACATGATTTACCTAAAAATAGTAAAACTTGACTTAATTTAAATCCAATGCAGTTCATTTAGAGGCATGTAGAGTATATGGCAATGAAGGAAATATAATCAAGTTTGATAAATTATCTCTTTTGGCACTTTCATTCATAGATTTCTCAATCGAGTTCATAGGTGTTGCTGTCAGTCTCGATTAAGCATTTAGCTTTTGCTATCAAGCCCTTGATGCTTATCTAAAGAATGATGTTGTTCCGGGCTATAGTTTTCCATCATTTTCTAGCATCTAGAACTAAAATTTATTGGATTATTTGCTTGGATTTGTGAGCGAAGAAGAAGGATTTGATTTCTCATTATTCTCATTCTTCCTCTGTGCTCATCTCAAGTTTTCCTACATACACTTAAGAAAATCTTGCACTTTCTCTTCATTGGAGGGCTCATACAGATGTGAAAATGTATTTTTATGTATCAATGCCAACTATCATTTTATCCAATAGTATGAAAAGAATCAAGCTATTTAATTAAAGCAATTTTCATGAATGAATAGAGTGAGTGTGCTACTTCAGTTAATTAATGAGTCATCTGAACTAGCATAATTAGAAATGAAAAATGACTTTATATGCTAGATCAACTCGATCTTGCCTATAATTATTTTTGAGTTTTGATCATTCAATTTTGCTTTTATAATTTTAGTATATTTTAAGATTATATGTCTTTTAGATGTTTTCATCTTTGAGTTATTTATTATTTGAATATTATTTTATCTTCTTGTTAAACAAATTTATTTTATGTTTTTGAGAGATTTATTTTTCTAGAGTGAATTCCTAGGTTATGTATGTGATAAAGATAAATAAGAATTCTTATATTAGTCTGTATTTAGTTGTATAGGCAAGTATACAAAAATTTATATGTGAATTTTATTTATTGTATTTCAGGGACTTATTTATTCCATTCTTTTAGTAATCCCTCATTCTAATGAAATTATGTACAAGTTGTTTACTTATTTTTGAGTTGTTTCTCAGGCCTAGTTAGTGTTTTCAAAGTATGATTTACTCTTAATCTAAATCCTAGGCTCTATACTTATGAGTCAATAAAAAGAATGTGAATTCTAAATTCTATCAATATACAAACAAATGAATAATATAATTAAAAAATTGAAAAAAATGTACAAACATGAAAATGAAAGCAGTTAAAGAACTAAGCATGGATTCTAATTTCTTATTAATAAAAGAATAAATAATTAGATATAAGAAATTGAAAGACTAAATTTAAGCAAAGAAATTGCATAAATAAATCTCTTCAGATGAAAGAAAAACAATACAAAAGACATTTAAATACAGATGATGACATGTATGATGTGGGTTTTTGAGTTTGGGTGCCATACCTGCACTCACCTTTTGAAGGAACTTGTTATTTCATCATATGTTCAATTTTTTTCTTCAAATCAAGTCTCCTTTATTTTTCTTCTTCTTTAGGAGATTATTTCCTCCTTTCTTAGATTTCCTAAACTCAAGTTAGTTTAAATAATAACTTAAGTGGTGTGTGAGTGCCAAGTGTTTTTGTCCCTTTATAATTTATTTTTGGCTAGTCTAAAGATTTCTCATATTAACCTATAAGCCAAGACATTCTCATAAATGATGAGATAGAGAGCATCTAATGAGTTTTCAACATTTTTAGCTCTACTCTCGCTTCATCCTCGCTTATGCCAATACAGAAAATTTTCATAGATGAAAATCATTTGGCCATAAGAGATGTTTCCAATCTCCTTTTCCATTATATCCAGTTTAATCTATCAAAAATTTAGAAGATGGAAGATGAACTACATTTTGAAGAACATAGAGGATGAAAATATTTGGTTAGCCAAATGGATTACTAGAATTGTTTATCTAGCTCGCTCTGATACCACTTGAAGGATTCTCAAAGGATGGCTTAACCTAAGAAACAAGGATTGAATTGGGTAAATAGAAATTCTTTACTTAACCCCTATTTGATCATTTTCCTCTTTTCATGCTTGTGTGTGATGTGGCGTTAGATAAATAATAGAACAATAAAGTGTGGAGAAATAAAACAAACACACATAGTGGTTCAGGACCCCATCCCTACATCCACTCTTCCAATAATACCAACTCATTGTGCCTTGGGTTCCACTATACCCCGTACAATGGAAAACATAAGTGTCTCAGACACTTCTTCTAGATTCCAGCTCCAAGGGGCATAAACAAGTGTCCCCAACACTTCTTCTAATTTCATGAGCTCACCAGGAAACTCACTCATTTCAAAGATCACAAGCAAACTTGGTAGTTTTCCCAAGCTCACTACCAACTCACTGGTTTGAAGCTCACCAAGAAACTTGTTAGTTTTCCAGAGATCACCAATAACTCATTACAACGTGGTTTATTGAGTTTACCATAAACTCTTTGGTTTTCAGAGTAACTAGAAAACTATTACATATTTAAGTATAGGGGAAGATATGATCTTTTCAGCTCTATCAATACATAAAGATCTTCCCAAAATGTAAATAGAATGGCTATGAAAATAGTCAGATTGAAGCTCATAAAAGATAAATGATGGTTTAAGCTCTTGGCCATGGGTGGAAGGATTTTTATAAGATAAGGCTCATTTGAAATGGGTTCCTTCACTACCTTTGAATCATCCCACTTCTTCTCCTTAAATAGCTTCTTCAAAATCTCAACCATTAGAGAAGATGGGATCTAATCAATGCAGAGACAAGAGTAGCATTAAATAAATGAGACTGTTTTAATTTTCTACCATTGAAGTTCAGGTCTTTCTATTTTGCCTTAAGCTTTTGCAACACCATTTAGAGAGGAGGATGAATTGTTATAAATGTGTTCTTTGTTTAACTTGTCAGAGCCTTGAAAGTCATGCAATGCTGCTTATTATCGAAAATGGTGACTGCTATAAGTCTGCACAATGACGGCTCAAATGCAGATGCCATTTTTTTTTCATAAGTTATAGATGAATTCTTCTAAGGTTTGTTTGACAATTAAACTTCCATAAGAATGATTTATTCATTATAGGTAGCAGACAAACTTTGAATGGCATTGATGAAGTCGAACTGACTGATAGACAAATGCTTCCTTATCTGCCACAATTCCTCCAAAAGATTTATTTGTTAATCAATTCTTTGTGTATATGCTTTGTTTGTTAAATATAACAAACTAACTTTGAATGATGCTGATGAAGATGAGCTGATCAATTAGAAAATAGTTCCCTTAATTTGAATAGACGAAGTAGGATATGTTTGCTTTGTTCTTCATCATTTGTTGGAGGTGATAGACGAAGTGTGATTTTCTTCTTTTGTTCCTTGTTGTCTATTGAAGGTGCCAGACAAAGCTTACTTCAACTTGCTCAAATAGATGAAGCATACTATTCATCTAGTGTAAGCGATAGATGAAGTGTTCTTTGTCTTAGGCAGAGTACTCTGCACATTGCATAGCTTTGTCTATTATAAGTTGTAAACAATCGTGCCTTTGTCTGTTGAAACCCATTTTGGTCCAAGCACCTCTTTGTTTGTTCAGCTTTATCTATGCTCAATGTGTAGCTTCTACTTCATCTTCTACTTTTGGCTGATACTTTGTCTATTATGACATATGACCTTTTGATCCGAAGATGAGGCAGAGTTCTTTAACTATTCTGCACACTTCGAGCAATAGAAGGGATTTGTTCTAGAAACTTTCCCAGTTCTTCAATCTTGATTTGTCTATCTTGGCCCAGCTAAAGTTGCACTCCCTTCTTTCAAGTCTTATTATCCTCGGACGAATCTATTCTTATAACTTTGTTGGTCAGATAAAGTCTCTTTTCTCATGCACGGTCATCTAGGCAGATACTTCTTTATCTTTCTTCATTTGTCTGCCAAGCTATTGAGTTGCTTCTTCATCCTTGCACTTTGTCTTGGACAAACTTTGATCAGATCAAATATAAGTGGTCCAAATTTCTCGAACAAAATTTAAGCACTTTGATCATGGCTTCTTCTTGAACTTATTGTTTTGCATTTGTCTATTGATACTTTATTGTTGAGGTAGATAGATAATGCAATCTTGTTGTAGCACATGTTTGAAGCCTTGGTTTTCTCCCATGCTTTTGTTCGTGTAAGCTTCAATTGCAACTAGGCAACCTTTCTTGTTGATTTTCTTCTATTTTGTTGTTGTTGTTGTTCTTCTTCTTCCATGATTTTTATCAATTTAGCTCCTTTGGAACATAGCTGATAGTTGTGGCAGTTTATTGCAGATGATCATTATCCTTCACTTGAATATTTCTGAACTTGTTACGTTGTTATCTTTCATAGTATCACAATATATTTTATCCTCATGTTATTATATTTTGTAAAGGAAGGATAATATATATCTTTATTAAATGCATAATATGAAAGCTTAAGTAATTATGGTGCATAGTATTTATTTAGCAAGTTTATGTAGTAAAGGTTAATTCATGTTTATTGTGTGCACACCATAAAGTGAAGACTGTATGCTTATTTAATTTATCATTAATGTTTATTAATTTTAAGTCATATATATAATTGTTAGAGATTTAAGTATACAGGTTTCCTACCAGTTTTTTTTATCATTAAAATTATATATAATATCAACAAAGATATTATAATTACTAAAATCTATGTTGGTTATGTTAGGATGGAAAATCTTTTCCTTTTTCAATGTAAGTTTACATTTGAGAGGATAAGTTTAATTGATATTGGGTAAGGTTGATATAATTATAGCCCTATTTAAGAGTTGGATTTAATCTTATCCTAACCATAGGACATCATAGTTACTAAAATATGATGTAATAGACCTTGTTATAAAGCTACGAAAATAGTGTTCAAAGTGTTAAAAAGCACTCGCTTAAAGGAATGATAAAGATGAGATAAGTTATTCAAAAATCTTAAAACTTGAAATAGAGTTTTTCTTCAAAAGGAGGACTCTACTTGACTTTCTTGGAATTGGAGTCTAATTGATCACTAGAAGGACTAGGAGTGGAAGATGTTTGAATTTGCTCCCTAATGTATGCTTGCAAGTCAGCTTTGAGTGAACCAAGACTTACTGCTAGCAATGCTTGCAACGTTGAGAAATTAGGCATAGGAGAAGTATTAATAGTTGAAATGACATGAGGAACTGAAGATGGAGTGGGAATGGTGGTTGTAGGAGCAGGGATAGTAGGGGTTGGTTTGTTTTGGGTATTAGAAATAGTAGTTGCTGAATCATCTCAAGCTTGACTTGTATGAGGATCCTTGTCATTCTTTCCATGAGATTTCTCCTCCTCTTCTAGAACTTGTTCCCTCCTAGAACATTATCAAAGAAAGCTTCTTCTTCTTCACTATGTCTTCAACTTATTCCTCCTAAACTTCTCCTTGAGCTTCTCCTTCTCCAATTTGAGGGTCTTTGTCATTATCTCTAGGGATTTCAGAGATCAATCTGCACATGTTATCATCATAATTGATATATCTCATTCTTTACAAGGTTACAATATTGATCTCATTATAGTTTGATGGGCATGTAGGTACATCATCAGTGAGATCAAGTGAGATCGATTTCAAAATTTTGAAAGAATCTAGTAAGATACATAACATAAGGCAGATGCCCATTTGCTCTATCTTTCTAGTTGAATATGAAATCTAACATAGCATCCACATGAACCTATCCCAATTATAAATAATACAATATATAAGAACACATTCTTGGATACTTGCTGCATCGTGTCCTCCATTCCTTGGAAACAAACAGTGAGTCACAATGTGATGAACCAATTTAAACTCCACTAATGAGAATTCTTTGTTGGTAAATCCTCCCATCTTTGTAGATAATGACACTTTCCCTATAAGACACTCAACCACTTCTAAACTATCATATGTTTTCTCTATTAAAACATATGGAAGTTTCAAAATTTTTGCAAACTTTTTTATAGTGAACTTTATCTCTTTACCTCTAAGATATTTTGAAAAGGTATACACTCCATCTTCTCCTTCCTTCTCTCAAAGATAAAAATAGCATAACTTTACAAGTTCATCATATATCATCGATTTTTTTGCCAAAAACTTAAGATACCAAAATTTCTAAACCATCTTATAAATTAAAAGCCCTCATTCTCAAAGAATGCATAATCTTAGAACTTACCTTTAGTATAGTTATTTTTGGAAAACTTCTAGTAGAACTCAACCTTGTCCTTCTTAGATTTTAAATTTTTGAGGGTTGGGTCTATTGGAGTAGGTTTCTTAGGAAGTGAGGTGCCTTCTTTTGCTGTGGAGTGGAAAATTTTTTCTAGAAGTGAATCTCCTTGGTGCAAGGATAGTTGATTTTGGAGTTGCTCTAGTTTTAGAGGGTAAAGGAGATGCTTTTGTCTTGGCTAGAATACTTTTCCAATGTTTTGATTTGGGAGAAGTGGATGCTAAAGGAGTAATAACTACAGTTTCAGCTTGCTAAGTTGGGACTTTAGGTTGTTGATTCTGAACTTCCTCTTCCTCAATTTCTATTGGCTCTTATTGAGAAGTCTTCCTAGCTGGTGTATTTGTGGGCTCTTCAATGAAGATCCCACTAGTCCTCCTTGTGTTGGGAGGAGTTGGTTTAGGAGTTGAGGTATCTTATGACTTCCTCTTTCCCTTTTCCTCATAAGTAGCTTTCTTTGAAATAGTAACTTTTTGACAAAATGACTAAAAGAAATAATGAATTTCAAGAGTTTAAACAATGAAGGGGCAAGGCTCAAGGTGCATTTTCAATGACATATTCAAGAAGATGTGAATTTGTTTCAAATAGAATAACTAAGAATGGAGAAACAAGGTAGAAACAAACTCAAGATAGTTGCACTAATAGGGTATATTCCAACTTGTCACAACAACAACTTTACATTCTACATTGCATTGGAGCTCAATAATGCATCATTTTCTAGCATCAATCTAATCATAAACACAAAGATTAATAGCTATAGCATCAATCTAATCATAAACACAAAGATTAATAGCTATAGCATCAATCTAAGTGCATAAAACTCATTGAATAGAATTTTTATTAATGAAATAAGGGCTACGAGTATAACATGAATAGATTCATGACAAATTCCAATAATTTCATCAACAACCACACTAAAAAATTATAGGATTTCAAGGATTTAAGAGATTAAAACCCTAAGTCATTAAATCTAATAGAAAATTAATCCTCAAAAATAAAAATTTCTAAGTTTGAAATCAAAAGTTCACATGAATATAGCTCCCCTTAAGAAATTAATGTTTGGAGTGAAACATTGCATCACAAATCATGGATATTAGCAAGACAAGTTTGAATCAAAAAGATTAGTTGAATAACATGAATAAAATTGGGGATTTTGGGATTTAGAAACCCTAAAAATCCAACTTTTTGATTTTTCAAAATGAGAAAAGGGGCTCGTAAAGTAATCCATAAGAGGGATGATAAAATCAATCAATCACCAAGAATAAACCTTTGAATAATCACAAATAGCAAGAAAAACATGAGGTTGATGGTCGAAATTTTTTTTCACATGCAATCCAAGATGAAACTCATAGATTTCAGAGAAATCCAAAAAGAGGAAAGAGTTACCATTATTTTGATGAAGATTGATGAAGAAATCGCACTTCAAGAGATTGAAACACACAAGAGAATGAAGCAAACCCTTAGAAATTTGAATGTGTTTTTTTGAAGAAGAAAATTTGGTTTTAAGGAGATGATAATGAAATATCCAGCCTAAATTGCCCATTTAAGTTATGTCATGTAACACCCAAGGCATTGAAATTTGGAAAGTGTTGTGAAATATTATTAAGGTTATGATGAATGTGAACTAATTGGAAATTTTATAATTTATTAAGCCATTATTTATGTGTAAGCGTGGAACAATCAGGGTGGAAGTTGGATATAGATGTGAATGAGGTTATCAATATGTGACTTGATCTAGCTATTTGGGGGTAATAATATATGCATTTTATATGTTATAATGTGGAATAAATGATGTAAAAAGAATGGTGGAAAGAAGGCTTGAAATGAAGTAGAAAAGAGGAGGAATCAGTGAGCAGCAAGGCGGACGTCGTGGCGCCTAATTCCATGCAGCTTGTCGACCGGCAAGTAAAGTTCAACCCACTTTTTTAGCCCATTTTAGTTTTGTTTTTCCCCCGGCCTGTTCCATTTTCCCCAAACCCTTGCCATTTTGCTAGGATAGAAGATTATTTACAAGCATGCTCATGGAGATGGCTTCTGGTCATTTGGACGATGGAAGAAGATGGAAATCTAGATTTGTGGCAACCTATGATGGGTTCTCAAAGAGTAGGGGTTGACTTCTCATTTTATGGTGTAACAAATGTGTGATTTCTATGGTAAGATGGTTTTCCTTTATTTAATTTGTGATTTATGCATAGCTAAGGTTTTAAAAAATTCAAGAACAGTGAAATTTAGGAGGAAATGGTGAAATTGATGTGGGATTCATGGGGAAAAGTGATTAATGAATTAATTATAGTGTTTTGGAACTAAATTGGGCATAAGAAATGAGATTTCATCCTAAGCTAAGGTTTGGAAATAGTGAAATTTGGGGTTTTTTTATGTTGTATGTGTAATTCCCATGAGGAAATTGATTGAGACCTAGATTATAGTGTTTTAAGACTTGTTTAAAGGTGAAAAAGTTGATTTTGGGCCATAACTGAAGTAAAGGCTAGAAAGGGCTTTTGTGTATAGTATGTTTAAGCAGCTGAATCATTGGTGGTGCTGTCGTGGGCACCCAAATTTAGAACCTTGCTCCAATCTAATTTTCTGTAGTAGTGTGAGTAA